>JAGTTH010001542.1:0-46445 GCA_022606485.1 Agraylea sexmaculata | reverse complement strand
ATTTTTATTTCATTGAATGTTTACACCCTAAAGTATTGTTATCTGTTATACTATTACAGTGAAAGAAGATCATCAATACAACAAGAATCTAACAAATCCAATAAATCATAGTAAATGATTTCTTAATAAATAGCCAATTAATATATACATACCCTAAGAGCATATCTATATTTTTGACTGATGTTATTACCTGGCATTACAGGTAAACGAACAAATTTGTTTAATATAATTACCGCTTATATAGATATTTAATTTTTTTTGTTAACAATTCAAGTTTTAGCACTTCCACCCCCTACCCATGCCTAGTCTTTCAAAGGCAAAGTTTGTTGCGGTATCAAATTCACAATTGCTCATTTACTTTCAATAATTTAGATTATATTTTTTAACGTTGAAGCACTGAAGAGGTAAGGTAATCTTATTTTTAAGTCACAAATTGTCGTCTAATATGAATTATGCAGTGCTCTAATACAAACCAAATATTTATTAATTTCTGTCTCTCTATTCAACCCCTATGTACAAATATTAGTGGAGACTCCCCGTTGATTATTTTTAATTATTCTTTTACGAATTGAATGATGATTTTTTTTTGGTGAAGCATTTAATCATATTAATGCACCCTCTGTAATAACTTAATTCTCATCAAAAATATGCTTCATCCGACGTTCAACTAATCTAGTGTAATTTACAAATGATGCGGCAGTTATTTTCGACTCGTTTAAGTAACGATTTAAAGTGTTCAATGTGACATTTGAAGCAAAGTCTGAGACACAAATAGAGTCACAAAGGATGATCTTATCCTGGCCACAACTAAATTAACACGTGTTTCAGGTTAAATAACCTCTCTTTGAAGTCTCTTCAGCACAAGACTGCAGTTATACTACGAGTTACTTTGTATATAATTAATTATTTTCGTAAAAAGTTGACGCGACGGGAGATAATAGGTTAATTAATCGATCCCAACAAATGCACACTCATTGTTAGTAATTTTATACGTTAAATGAGACCCTCTTTTGTTGTCTTAATTAGTATTGTTTGTTTTTAGGGGAGAGTCGAAGATAAGATTGTATTTAGTTGCATTGTATTTTGGTTATAGAAGAACGCGTCATTAATTATTCTTATCCTTAACTCACAAACATAACGATAAAGTGTGAAATTGCATTAAAGGGATTGTTTTTTGTATAAAAAATACCACATTTTTAATAGATATGTATCTATCCATAGGGTGGACTTTAACAAATTGAGAACATTTCAAGGGGACGTGGGTTATCGTGAGTATATAATATTATTAATTATATAATAACACAGTTTGCTGTCATTATTATTATTTGAATATCTGAAAGAAATATATTTTTCATTAACAGAAGAGTCAAGGTGTGAAATTCAGACCAAATACCGCACTTAACAAAATATTGTCATGCAAAAAAATTACAATTCGTAAAAAATATGCTCACTTGTTAATGTTAAGTACATTTTTTTACGCAAATTCGACGGTAAAATCCCCTACTTTTCATTTAAAGTAAATCACTATTTTAAAAATTGATAATGTAAATATTTTGTTAAGTACTGTAATGATTTTTATATAAAAAAAACTTTTTTTTAAACTAAGCCGACTCTCTTATAATATTATTTTGTTTGAAATTTATAATTTATTCTTTAAAACTGTTTAATATAGTATTCAATATGTATGTATACCAGGTTTTTTTTATAATAAAAGAAAAAAATACCGCAAACCTTCCTAGGAAAGTTCAAGGGGAAGTACATAATTTATTATAATGAAGAGTAGACACGATTTTTTTATACATTTTTAAATAACTTACCCTTAAAATATTATCTTCGATTAAAGGTTATAATATAATTAAAAATTTTAAAATGACTTGTTTGCTGTCAAAGTAATTTCTACAGATTTCTAACAAATATCTGTGATGAGATCAAACGAAAAGCTGCCCAAAGAGACTGAGCAAACAAGAGTTTGAAATATGTAAGTGCACTAAGGCGCTACACAGACACGAGTGTTTATTTGTGGAGTTAAATTCTCTTTAATTTATCTCCGCCAATGAGAGAACGAGTGCTCATTGCTGATTGGCGCTCGTATTTGTTTACATTTCTCTCATTGGTGGAGATACAAGAACCACCAACGAGCAGTGATGTGCCCAGATCAAACGAATATTATAGTATTCAATTCTTATTAATACACTTATATGAATTATTACCAATACAGCGTTGTATTAATATTTTTATATTGGTTCACTGCACTCTATAGTAAAAAGGATAGGTGTAATACTATAATATTCGTTTGACTTTGGCACATCTCTGCTCAAGTGTGTGGTGCATATTATTATACAACATTAAATTATTATGATAATATAAAAGATGGTAATGCATACAAAGTAATTTGGCATGTTGCAGAAGAGACTAGTGTTATGGTTTAATAGGAGAAGAGCAGTATTAAAGTACTTCGGTGCAACTTCAACTTGCCTAATCAATTTAAAATACTATTTTTATGAGAGAATCTCCACCACAACTTGTGCATTTCGCCCCACAACTAAATCCAGATGTTGCCAATGTTTCAAACTTAACACTTTTCTTACAACACATCATAACTCATATTATGAGTTGTCTTTTTACAGAGAGTAATTGAATCGATCATTCCAACAAAAAAAGCCCGATCCCTAAAAAATATATATTTATTCTTTGGACAAATTCACTTCTTCAAATGAACAATATAAGTTTGATAGATTCATAAATTATAAGGTTATGTATAGAATAGCAAACGGGGGTAAATATTGTATAATAATATGCATAAATTATAGACTTCGAAATAATACAGTTAGGCCCATTTATCCCAATTTGCCATTATATACTTAAAATTATAATGTACACTTACTTGTAGCGCAAACGTCGAACCTTAGACATGCTCAAAGACGAAATAACACATCACCGACTATAAAAATACATGTTAATATTAATAATAATAGGACTAATCACAGCCGTTTGCGGTAAATTAGTTCATAAACGTACAGTATGTCAGTGTATTAAACTGTTTTAAGTTATTTTTAACAATTACTATTTATACAATTGAAATCCTAAAGTGAAATGGATAAGAATTCAATTGTTATGAACCAGGGAATTTTGTCACCTGGTCGCTTGGGTTAAATCAAATTTTTCTCTATTTAATAAATACAATAAAATAAATATTTCTTGTACTAAACAGGATATTTCAGGGGTTTAAATTAGACCTTTTTATTTAACATCTAAATGTATACTTTATAAATAAATAATATTTTTAACTTATGCTATGTGTGTTTAACTAGCACTATGTGTGTTTCTGCAAAAATTGATTCAATTATTTTATATAAATAGTTTGGAACGCCTGTAATATTCCCTGAAAAAATATTTTCAGTAGTAGTTTCCGTCCATTTTGAAACGAGCGTATTTTTCTTATGAGACTTTTCCATTTGGTCACTTTCAGCGAAAGTAAATTCAATCTCCTCATTTCATATGCTAAAAATAATCCCTTATAGTGATGGAATTTTTTTATGTTATTATTATTTATTGTAGAAGCCTCGGGCCACGTTATTATTATTTCACCTGATATTTATGAGAGAGTTTAGTTGCTTGTACACTTCTTATAAAAACACCACTTTGATGTAAAACCACCCCTCTTCAGATCATCTCATATATCGAGGGTAAGAGAGAAGATTATCCATATAGATTACAATAATAATAATACCTCAATGCACTTTCCCTTTATATATATACTTTTATATATTCATCGAATATTACCACACGAAATTGCTCCTCCAAAGTACATTTATACTTTCAGGGATACTTACAAAAGAATTCCTGTTCGACAAAGGTATATTTAACAGAAAAATATCTTAATATTTCATTCAAAAGTTTTGTTGGTAAATTTTGGAATTAAGCGACAAAAATTACATATTGGGGTTTAAGATAATAATAAAATTCTAATCTGGACCACTCTAAATAAAATTCTAATCTATTTATACCTGCCAACTAAAATTTCTTTTAAAAATGCGTGAATTTGAAATCAAATGAGGAAATCGATATGAAAAATATTTATTTTGAATTGAAAAACGAGCATCAAGGTTAAAATATATTTATTGATATAGTGAAAATTTACACATGATGTAATTTGGATAAAAATACAAAGTACATAATAACTTAAATGTCTTTATTAATTTATAAAATATGGAGTATAAGGTTGTATAGAATATCAAATGGGGGGTAATGGACCCCACAGTTTTTATTTATATGGCTGAATTTCATAGATACTGTCAATTTCCTCCACTAAGATTTAAGTGAATGTATAAGCATAAAACAGGAGGCCCATTTACCCCCTTTTGCTTCTGTATATTGTATATGTTTTAAATAAATGATATTTTTATTAAAAATATGCTTAGGTTAATTTAAAGATTAAAAGATATACTTTATTTACTAACACACATATATTGTATTTAATTGTCATTTAATTAATTTTTATTATTAATTTAAAATCCCTGAATAGTTAGGTTAGGTCAGGTTTAACTTTCCTCCTTCTGAATATCTGTAATCTAAAAACTCTACCCTTTTTAGCAGCGATGGGAATTACCAGGTTGATATGAATAATCCAATTTATCCTATTGACCTTTTGTTTGAGAGAATCGATTGCGGATTAAAATCTAATTTAGCAAGTTTCAAAGGGCGGAGTCTGAAGTGAGTATAAGCTTATTACTGGTTATAATAAGACAAGATATTCAGTAGTTTTTACGATCGGAATTATTCAAATAGGACGTAGAGTCGTTAACATTGTGTGACTGGCGATCGTAAAAACTTGGCCATACTAAAAATACATGCTTACCATTACAAAACAACACACTTCCATATAAATATATCACTGTTTTATGTCTCATTCTCAATATATATGAACATGTGACCTGCCTCAGTTAAAATATACAATTATTATATTATAAAAGCAATTTGGTAAATGCAATATGTTTTAGTTTAGCCTGGCAAGAATCCCTTTGTCATAGCCATTACACATTGTGTTGACAGACAACTTGCACATTTCTATTATGATATTACATGCTTTTATTGAATTATATTAAAAGACATTCATTTCATTTGATTTTCTTTTTTAATTTAGTGGAAAATCGCATTTAAAAGGGTGAAAATTCAAAACAGTTCCTTTAATCGCCACGTTTCCATACAATAATAAAAATGTGTAAAATTAATCATTCAACTATTAGAGCTAATTTTTTTTTACTATTAATAAAAATAGGTTAGTACACTTTATAACATCATAACAAAAGAATATATAATTTCATTAATAAAAATATATGCTACTGCTACTACAGATTCACTGTATTATTTAAATTATCCATAAAATTGATTATTCTAAAATTTATAAATTTATTTTATACAAAATGTAATAATTTCAGTAGAATTGTCAAGAATTCATATAACTTTTCTTGCTATAAAGCAATAAATCAGGAAATATGTTTTATTCAATCAATAATAAATTAAAATTATGAGAAATTTAATAAGTAACAATGTATTTGACTACATTATGCATATGTTTTAATTAAAATTTAATTAAAAAATACCATAAAATAATTATGAATAAATTAAATAATAGTTTTGACTGTTAAATAGGTATTTTATATATTTATTCTTGTCCTTTGTATCCTTAAATTAGGTTAATTTATGAACTAACCTAATAAAGGCGTCCTAGAAATAATGCAAAATATATTGAAATTTTGTAAAAAATCAAATAAGCTTTTATTTAACCTTGCTATTACACAATTGATAAACAAAAAAATCAATCTACATTTTTATTAAGCACGCGGTACTTTATGTAAAATGTGAAAGTTGTCAAAGTGGGTAATATAGAGCCGTATAAAGAGTATTGTGATAATAAAAGAGATGGCCTATTTTTCAGATAAATACGGCAATGGCTTTATTTGTTAAGGTTAGGCAAAATGGGTGGTTATATTTCTTGTAGTAATCCAGTTTGGAAGTATGTAGTTGCGAGGATTGATCAAGTCATCATTCGAGTGTGGCAGGTTTATTGCCTTCTAAGATTGATGGTGCACAACTATACCTATTTATATATGTACTTGGCTTTATTTATAATTATTAAATATAGTTGTAATGTGAGCATGGTCCTATAATAAATAAATAAAGTTAGGACATCAGCCACACCTGCTGAAGTTACTTCTGTTCCGTTATACTCACCGTCTACTAACTAAAAACCAACCACTTGCTAAATGACACTAACCATTACCACACTTGTAATAAACCAAATAAAATATCACAACCCAACAACAACTCTACTAATTTTGAAAATAGTCAACTATACAAGAATCATTTTATTTTATTTATTTTCATATACACCGCAAGATTTTGTTAGGTACAAGTCAAATTTACTAAAAAGGTTATTATTATCCCTTAATATATTAATGACATTTACATACATGACACTTAATCTAATTCACTAATAAATAAATAAATCTTTAGATTGCCAATGAAGTGTTTACATATACGATTAGAGCGTGCATATATTTCTATATGGATTATATAACCATATTACAATCTTCACCTTATACCGCTTTCTGTTTTTTTTTCTTGTTTTTTCATATTTTCATATTCCAGCAAAAGAGTGCTGCATATTCATCACTTGGGATCCCCCGTGATGCTCTAGTGGTACTGAACTATAATATAAGTTGTATTTATAAATAAAAAAATGATGACCTTAAAGTGTCAACCGAAATTGAGTTTTTTACAGTTATCTGAGTTTATTGTTCAATAGTTGATAATATTTTTAATATAAATTATATTATATGATCATAGTAATAAAATGCAATTTAAAATCACCCGTGTTGGTTTAATATTGTATTTATGGCATATTTTTATAATTTAAATAAATGAAAAGGATTATTTGTTTTAAAGTTTTGTTTTTAAATAATTTCCACTATTTAATTGATTCTGAAACTGGATTTAAAATAATCATGTTTGTCTTTCTTCCTTGCAGATTGTAGTAGTTTTTCTTGTGCCTATGTGAATATAAAAAAAATAAGACGCGGCACAGATATGAGTGCATGTTAATGCTCGTTAATATATCTCCACCAATGAGAGACCGAGCGCTTCACGCTGATTGGCGCTCGTATTTGTTTACATTACTCTCATTGGCGGAAATTCGAGAAGCACCAACAAACACTCTTGTCTGTGCCGCAATTTAGTGGTTTAATTGATATACTTTTGCAATCAAAATTTGGATAGACCTGATTTTTTAAAGACTTGTTTGAAAGGTTTAATATTTGAAGTTATAGGGTAAAAGAAGATCTAAAGGTAAGATAATAATAGTAGTTGGCGCAGTGCCTTTACTTAGTGCACCGTATCGAAACTGTTCAAACTTTTCCCTTTCTACAATCACTTTCAAAAACAGGCGTTTAAAAATATTTATTAAGAGGCACTCTCGTCAAAACTTGGCAGACATTTTACTTCAATGATCGATAACTAAATATTAGAATAGTGGGTAATATTGTGGGTAAAAGTTAGTGCTAGGTTATCGCAATGCAGTGTAGACAAACCGACCGACCTACCCCCCAATTTATTTCCACCCCCTTTATCAAGCCAACCCTCTTCGACAGCCGCCCAAACTTTTCGCAATCAAATCGACTTCTCTCCCTACTTCTCTATATTATTTTCTCCGCATTTCTTTGCGACTTTCCTCCTACGTGATGCTTTTAACTCCGATTGTTCTTCGCGGCAGGAATTTCGCTTTTTTTAGATGATCAATCCCAACTCGTAAACAAACTTGTTTATTTATTTTCAATGTGAAGGTAGCTCCCGTGACATCGGCATTATTCACAGATTGTATTGAAACAAGGGTCATGATAGTTACTTATACTGTAAACTAGTTACCTCTTGTAAAACATAATCTTTGTTTTGTTAACCAAATCACTGTTTCATGACGAATCACTTTATCCATCATTCAAAACAACACTGGATCCCACTACTGTACAAACATACCTCTATTTATATTATCTAAACTTCATCTAGGCCATCGTAGTTTCATAGAAAATATATTATGTAAAGCACTTTGCTTGTACTTAATCATTATTGTGTATTTTATGAATTAAATCATCAACTTGGATTATTAAGGTTCTTACAAATAATTCGATGGATCAGCAACTTATCGACCAAAAAATCAGATTTAAATACACAGTTTTACTCTTAGTGATCTTAACACAAATTACATCATTATCAGAAGCTTACTTTTTTATAAGGTGAATAAATGAAAGCCAAACTTATATCTACTATATCTCTCCTTGAACATTATCAATTTGTTAATACATTATTACCATAAAAATGTTATTTAAACGATTAAGTGGAATATCTGTAATGGTTAATTGGAATTTAAAAGTGGTGAATTTGATGTGAAAAACTTCTATTAATCAGTGGATTTTATAAAAAAATCATGCATTTTAATCAAATGTAATGTAAATTTCGCTTTGAACTTTTTGGCTTTGGTAACTAAAGATATATTTCAAGGCTTATTTTTTGACAATTAATTATTTGAGTTTAGTGGAAGGTTAGACACTAACTAAATATTAGTTTTATTATTTTATTAATGTATAAAAATATCACCGTTAAAAAAATAAGCAAATCGGGAATAATATAAATAAAATCCCGATCGATCGTCTTGGTCTAAGTTTACTCGGATTTCCTGGATTGAAAGGTTAAATAGTGAGGCGATTATTAAGTCGGTGACCGGTGTAACTAATAATAGTTAAGATCACCGATAGATAAATTATAAAAAATTATAATTGTAGAAAATACGCGTAGCAAACAAGTAGACGGATCCAGCATTAAAATCTCAAATTGGCAAAAATGTGAACGGCGCCCCTTATAAAATACTTTTGTTACACAGACGAGCGGACAACAAAGCCAAGTTTTTAATTAACGTAAGAATGGCAGCCAGGTCGAAAAGTCATCAAAGCTTTTTTCACAAATGCGTAAAGTGCGATGAGGGGCTGTATCGTGATGAAGAAGTACCTCCTGGCTGAATTGAGGAGGTGGTGCACTTTTTAATTAAGATGCAATATCCTGTCTGGCGATGTCAACGGAAACAAAACTCTTAATAGGGGAATAATTCAACCATTCCAGCTCTAATGTCTTCCGAAACAAGACTTTCATCTTAAAAACTCGTTATCAAGATTGTATCAAAAGGGCAAGTTAAATTGAAAAAAAAACGACGAATGAACCAGACACGCTTTCTAAACCTGTTTACAAAAAATGCATGAAGTGTATGATATAATATATAATATCGATATTAAAGGCAAGCAGGCTGGTGTTTATAGGCAGTTAGTGTATAATATAAGGGATGGTGGTGGAAGTACTATAATAGTACTAGGACTCCTAGAATATTGTGTTTGTACTAAAACATGCTTCATAATATTTTGCCTAAAAAGTTGTAATCGTAAATAAATATATAGAAGGCATTATTAATTTGGCCGGAAACTCGGAATTGTAATATGGGGGAGAGTGTTCATTTCCGAAAGTACTGTATTCAGTTTGGTGCCCGTTAAACCCAACCATTCAATACCTGAAACCTTCGGGTATCAATTAACAGCGAAACAGGGTCATAATAATAAACCACGTATTATATTATTATTGCTACCGTACTAAACTATAAATTACTCGTAGTATGTTCGCGTAATATGCCAAAACGATGTCATTGGCAGGAGGTGCTTAAATATAATTTTAATAAAAAAAACATGAAAGCTTAGGCGTGGCACATATATGAATACTAGTTTGTGCTCTTTGATGCTCGTTGGTATTCTATGTATGTATATTCATGGGAGAACAAGCGCTTGACTCTGATTGGTAGGTAATATTTCTCTCATGAGGTAAGAGAAGTACAAACGAGCACTCATGTTTGGTGGCGGCACTTGCGCGTAGTACACATATACAATAATTCGGACATGCATCACTATGCACCAATCAAATAACACTATCTCGTGTGTATGATCTCTGTTTGACGAGCATTGTGTGTGTCACGGCCGACAGAGATGGCGGACCAAGCAGAGACAACACTAAATATCGCATCTGCATGGTCCGCCATATTGATTGCCAGTTGTCATTCGCCATGAAATCAAACGAAAAGAGTGACGTAGACAACAGTTTGAAAGAGACAGACTGCTAGCTTCCTTTTGTGTGGTTTCGTGAAAGTAGACGAAGTCGCTACTAAGGCACGGCATATACATGAGTGCTCAATGATGCTTCTCGAATTTCCGCCAATGAGAGAACTGTTTACAAAATACGAGCGCCAATCAGTGTCAAGCGCTCGTTCTCTCATTGGCGGATATATATATATATATGAACGAGCATCTGAGAGCACTCAACACAACGAGCACTCGTATGTGTGCTGCGCCTTAGCATTTATTATTTAAAATAATGCCAAATAACGAGTCTGTCATAAAAACTTGCCGCTATATCTTTTGTATTCTCCTAAGGTATGCCACGACCTTAACTTTACATACTCATTAAAAAAAATCCTCGCTTGTTTGCTATTGATTAAAATAAATTGTCAGTGATGGTAAAATATTTACGGCCCTGGCTTTAGGAATATCTCAACTAAATCTGAAGTGGTGTTTTGTACTCCAAGGTTCAGTATTTGATGAAAAGGACCCGAGGGTACCATTATATCAACATTTTTATGTGTATTACACGCCGTCTAATATATTTTGTATTTTTAACCACTTCAGCCGTACGATATGAATCTTGTTTTATAGAACTGCATCTATATATTATATTATATACTCAAATATTGAAGCCATAAACGATCTATTTATTGAAGCATTCCGTATTATAAGACACGTGAAAGGAAGTGATCTTTTTTTACAATATGGTTTGTCTGCTTTGCGGTTTCTCACAATTGGACCGCACACAAAACCAAACAAACTCAACATAAAAATATTATGTTATTGTGTGTATTGAAATACCAAACAATGCAATATCATATTACTTAAAATATTAAATATTGCAAAATTGTTTTGCAAATGTTGCAATGTATATTATCAACATGTATTGATATTATTTTCATAATTAATTCATCCATATTGACAAATGAGAACAAAGTTGTGTACTTGTCTGTATTTATCTAATATATCAATATTCTGCTGTTATATTTTTTATTTGTCATTATAAATATTATTTTATATATATTTTTAATAATCGTAGCTCAATGGGTTAACTATAAGCAGTGGCGTAGCAAAGGCGAGTGCAGGGGTTTGAGTTTTTTTTCTAATATCCTAATTTAATACACGACTAAACTATAATAATCATTGGAATTTTAATTTTTACATATTATTTTCGTTTATATTTATTAAAAAAAATAGAAAAGAGCGACAAATTAAAGGTTGGTAGAAACAGAAACCCGTGCATAAATGACAGAACAGAAATATGAACAAAACAGATTAAATAGTAACAGAACAAAAAGAAGATAATTGAGAATATTAAATATATTAACAATTATTTTTAGATATATTTAAAGCATTTTTTATTCTGATTGATAAAAAAACACTTTTAAACAATGTTAAAATCAAAGCTCAAAATACAACATTTCTGTTGAAAAACCGAATTGAATAGAATTAAAAAATTGAAAATTTCAATTAAAAATAACCTAGTATAATATAATAGTTTCATGATAGAAGAAATAAGGATATTGGTTTAACAAAATATAATATCAACATTACAAAATAGGAATAAGATATTTCACTGATAAAACAGAACATAATTTTATTGAATTAGATTTATTTTTTCATTAATTCTTAATGACATGGCATTGTTTTTTTAAATTTTAGGGGTGATCTTTGTTATTCTCAAATTAATAATAATCATCTATATATTTTCAATATTATTCTAGTTATTAGTTATTTTGTTGTGTTGTATTTTATTAACTGTATTCTTATTTCGGATATGTGGAGATAATAAAGAGACTTGATTATTCATATGTACATTATTATGTTTCGCTCGATATGAATAAACAAGAGTTTGTTTGTAGTGAAAACAATGGTGTTTTAATAAAAATTATGTTATCTCAAATATGGAATCCATGTATTTGATGGGCAAAGGCTCTTATTCTGTTTTGCCATCCATTGTTGATTTTGAGGGTCGTGAAAGTGCTGCAGCAATTCCTTTTAAATCCAGACCATATTAAATGTATCCTGGCAAAAAATATATCCGACCCACATCTCTATTATGCCCACAATATGAATTATGATCTCTTTACATTCTAATATTATTATATTTATACTTCCACCGACTGCTGGCTGGGTTTCTGCATCGCTGTGCTTTTTGTGTGAATAATAAATTGTTATATTTCTCAGAATTACATCACTCAATAACTTTATGGGTTTTCGACTGTCCGCGCGTTTAAGTGTATTTTTTATATAAAAAAACAAACAAACTCAAGAAGGCAAGATTATTCGTAACCGGTGGACGCGTTTTCTTAAAATTTGATGACTAAATATAAAATTAATGCAGTTCAATAGTTAACTAAACAGTAATCATAATGTCAAGTAATTATAACTGAAAAAATACTACACTTATATTCAATTTTCATGTAGTTTATATGAAGTCCCTCTACCATTTTAATTGCGTGCTATCTTGGTTATTCGACGTTTAGATAAATTTCGCCTTAAGCATTATATTGTGTAGACTCACCAATTTTTAAATGGAAAAATATGTTATCGCTATTTCTATTCGTTCTTGTGGCATATACCTTTTTGTGAAACTGGTTTAAACGTCACATAACCAAGATGACGCTTAATCAAAATAGGACTTTTGCTGCACTCTTTATAAATTATTCATCGTCAGTTCATAGTAATCAATAAATTTATTCACTTTTTATTATCACTAAATATACAATAGTTGCGAGGCGTAATATAATATATGCATGCATACTAATCACAGCCTCTTGTGGTAAGTTAGTTTACCTCTACGCATAATAAAATAAATCAACCTTAGATCTGCGCTCAAAAGAACACGTTCTTATTGAACCAAACTAATTATTTTTTTTAAAATAAGATGAATATGGTTTCTAATTGGTGGATTATAGAATTTTACTAGGCAGTTTCAGTGTATTTATGAGACGCAAAAGTTGGGATCAATCGCGTGTAATAAAAGTTTGATTGCAAGGGTCAAGTGAACAATGGCCATTACATATTGAGTGACAGTAAATTCACATATTATTAAAGGCCCTTTGTGCCCTCAACTTTGTAGTAAGCACAATACAATACCGCCATTTATGACCAACAATATTTTAACATGCGTATTTGATGACTTGTCGGAAAAGATGTACAATATACATTCCAAAGTTCCCTTACTTTACAGAACAGTACGCCATTTATAACATTTTTGTGATTCATCAGCTAAATAAATTATTATATTGATGCAGTCATCTCAGAGACTGAATAATGTGACGTGAAACTTATGGATCGACCTAATGTGAAAATAATAATAAATTATACTTTGAGAACAGAGAAATAAGACAATGTTCATTTAAGGACTAAAAGCAGCTTTTCCGTATTTTTTACTGTCAATCTCGAATCAACTATTTCAAAATTGTTATAAATTTTTTAGACAACCTAATATGAGTTCTACAAATCATCAGATAGAGATCGTAAATGTATAAAAAATAATTCAAACTTAAAATACCTGTATGATGTACTAACATACCGAGAACGGCTGTGATTACTAACATAATATCATAATTTGAAATACAACTGAATGAAAGTGTGACATTTAATCTTCACATTCATAATAGAGAGACCTAATATGAACATTGATATTAAAAACCATTTACAATTTTTTTAATCAATTGTTTAAAATATATTAATTTTATGTAAATTTCTGTTTAAAAATATAATCATAGTATGTGGATCGACCTTATTATGATTATTATTATTTAAAAAAAATCAATGTTATTTCAAAATGGTCAACTATTTTCGGAACAACCTAATAAACCTATAAAATATCAGAACGACTTGTACTTAAAATAGTTAATTATTAAAGATCTTATTGCTAAAAATATAATCATAGAATGGACTGATTGATAAATAAATGCACCTGGGTAATCTCTTTTCCACCAATTCTGCCACCTAGGGCTTGTGTAAGAACAACATTATATGGAAACATAAAAGATTGCCCCCTACGCTTTACTTTTCTGTATATTTGTTTCGGTGAACCATTTCTTTTATACTGATATTTATATCTTTCCTGTAAAAAAAGCTCACATGGGCGTTTATATGCATTTAAATAAATAAATAATGGCTGTATTCTAATAATAAAAATTTTTTCAACTCAATTTTGGAACGGGAATTAAAAAGAATATGCAGGGTTTCCATGAAGAAGTAGGGCGAATATCTTATCAGATTGAAGCTGTGCGCTTTTAGGAGACCAGTTTTAAAACTCCATAGACATTTATTTCTCATCGAATTTGGCCTGATTTATGTGCCAAGTTATTACGATAAATTGCAACGCCCCCGGGTTATTTTTATCCTTAATCACGTGACAACTTAGACTGTGTAAAATATTTATAGGTTTCTTCCTGCTGAAGGTGGTTATTATAGAGTTGTTAGGCGTTCACTGTCAGATACTCTTTCAAATCCACCGATCTGGGAACACAATACCTTTGATTCATAAACTGTTGGACACCCTGGTCGAAGGTGTACCCGTCACTTCTATTCATTCTCCTATATATTATGTATTGAATACAGGGTGATCCTTATATATCTACCCAAATAAAAATAAAAATATATAATTTTCCTTGTAGTTTCGTAATCGCGTTTCTGGATAGAGTTCACGCGGAGCCACAGAAATTTGTCGAGACAGGCCTTAGTTCACGCCTTTGACTGTAATCAACAAAATATATTAATTATACTACCACAAGTAATGAAAAAATTATTTAGCATAAAATTAACTACGATTTTTTCACACATTGTAGTTTTTAAATGTTTAGAGTTTAGAAGTTGCAGGGATTCGTAGCGCTTAGTTTGACTTTGGAAGTAAAACGCGCGAAAGGACTGTAATTTTTTTTTTCAATCAACACCTACATTCTATTTTAAAAATCTTAATATTTATCGAACTATCTGGCTACTTTTTGAAAATAATTTTCTTAAAATCAAATAAGCGATTATCAAACAAATCTTACGCTGAATGTTAAAAGAGCAGAATAATTTAAAATCTTAATGTACAAATATACAAGTGAATTTTCAATTTTGGGCGGGTTTTTCCATGCTTAGTAAATTTTTTAAATTTTCAATTGTTAACTGATATTAACCTGGCATTACACGTACAATCAAATTAGTAATTTTTTGTTTATAAATACCGCTTATTTAATTATTATAGTATATTAATTAATTATTGAGGATGCCATACCGATACCACTTATAATATATATTAGCAGGAAATACAAATGGATGTATAAATATCAATATGGTGGTCCAAGTAGACGAGTCTGAGTGAGACAACACTATTTTTTCAAGTCACAATGTCAGAATTCTCGATAAAGGTGTACAGCGCTCTACATTGCTGTTGTTTTAACACCGGTTATCACCTTGATTGTGGTGTTGCCTCAATGAAACTCATCTGTTTGGTCCACCATCTTGATATCTATACATACAGTTGTATGGCCTGCTAATATATCGGTGGTATCGACGTACGTCACGTGGAATAGTACTTAGTAGTGCACGTTTAAAAGTTACAAGTTGTTCCTTTAAAGCAGGAAAAAATGAGATCTTAATTTCCAGGATACTGAAGCGATTATTAACCATGTTTAATTATAAGATAACTATTTAAGCTAAATTCCTATAAGCCTAGTTATAGTCTTATAGTTAAATTCCTACCAGTGTTATAGCTCAGAAAGTAAAGCGCGTGACTACAAATGTGATCATGAGTTCAAATCCCGTATGAATTAAAAATGGTGAACATCGCTATTTAATCACTTTGTAATATTACAATCTTGCTTCTGTCAAACTCATCTGCTTGGTCCGCCATCTTGATATTTATACATTCAGTTGTATGGCCTGCTAATATATCGGTAGTATCGGTCAAACCCAGCTTTATCCTTAAACATTGTCAGGTACTAAAGGCCTACACTTATTCACTTAGTTACTCACTATTTAAGGAACCCTGCAAATATATTATTAAATAAATATATTTGGAACACGGTGTATTCATTGTGGTTACAATAGAAGAAACAGGGTATGGCAAAAAAAAATCGGCGTATAATAGAGCTGTAGAATATTTTTATATAAGAAGAGAATGATGACCATCGTAAACTAAAGAATTTACTATAGTATTGGAAATATCAAAATAAGATTCCTTGTTGTATTGTAGTGCTCCTCTAAGCTGACCCAAAACACTCTCTTTGTTAGGACACATTGAATTATGTAGACTACTTCTTCATCCTTCTACTAACTACAGAAGAGACTATAAAAATAATCTATACCATTTTTTAATATTAAATTGAGGATTTGGGTGGAAAGGGGGCGGATAACGCCACAAGTATAGATATTTTTGGATATCACCAACCAAAGACTATTTAATTACTTCATCATAATGAAAGATAAACTGTTTTAATCAATTATCTCGAAACTGACAATTTCATTATAAGCCCTTATTCCAACCAGCCCCTAGACTTAATTTTATAGGGTATTAAAATAATATATCCGTTTCATAGAAAAAAATATCATTGTGTGTGGTGGTTTTGAAGTGTCTCTCATTTTGCGGTCCCTCGAAGATCGTGTCATGTTCCAATTATAATCCTATTTTACACGGTTTTTATAAATAAAAAAAAACAGTCTTTTACTTTTAGGGGACCTCTCAAAATACACCAACTGTCGTCTGTCATTATTTGTGTATTTATACCTCTTCATACTATTAATACTAAGTGTCTTCTCTTCTGCACTTCGTCACAAAATATCTATTTCAAACATATACGTTTCAAATATAGTATGGACTTCATTTTTTTATTTCATTTTTTTATGGATTCTTAGGTCTGTTTACAACATAATAGTGTTATGAGAGTGTGTGCGTGCGCTGCGTATGCGTGTGGACCAATACTAACAAGCTCTAGTCTATTAGTACACAAACGACTCACTAACACACTCTTTTTACACTTTTATATTGAATACGGCCCTTAATTTTATAGTTATTTTTGTCAGACTGTTGGAGTCATGGCCCGCCGAAATGTTTGCAACAATACACGATTTCATACTGTAGTGTAATATATAACTTTTTTTAAATTTTTTATAAAAAAATAACATATTTGGACAATTACAAGAGGTGTCATTAATATGCTTATCTTTTTCTTAAAATATTTTAACTTCACTTAGAAACATGTTTTATAAAATAGAAAATGGGGGTAATTATGCCCCAAAGTTACCCGTATCTATTTTGCATTATTGTGGCTAATTTTATAACTTAAAAAATGCACTACAGCCCATTTACCCCCTATTTGCTATTCTATTACATACCTCATACTTTATAAATCAATAACTTTTCATACACTTTGATTTGGTTGATTTTAAAATAATTTATTACACAGCTTGAAAGTGGTCAGTTGTTGGATGAAATAAAAAAGGAATACTGTTTACTGCTGGACTGTTAAAAAGCCATGACCCGCCGAAATGTTTGTATAGTCTATTTTGAAAATCAAAACAATGACAAAATTTAAATAACAAGATTATTGTGCTATCGGCTTAAAATATTTGAACTCCACTTAAAAACATCCAATGAGGGTAAGTAAGCCCCACAGTTATTTTGCATTATTGTGGCTAATTTTATAACTTAAACAATGCTTTAAAGCCCATTTACAATTCTATAATGAACTTTATACTTGACACTTTGCATCGAATATACACAATATACAACTTGTCTTCCTCCGCCGAAATATTGTAGATTCAGATGATGTTTGGTCCAGTGTCCAATCGAATCGACAAAGTGTATAAATATAGTGTGAATTGATAAGAATAGGCTGTGTATAATATAATGTTGGTTTATTTTAGTGTTGTTGTTAGATGTAGCGTGAAATGTAGTCAGGATTGTGAGGCAGTCCAGGTGTTTTGGTTGTCTTGATTTGTATGGAATAGGCAGGTGAAGGAAGCCAAGTGAAAAATTGCGGTAGCCATTGACAATTCACTTGAATATACTACCAAACACTATTCTATTCTATTCTATTCTATATTATTCTCATCTCTACTATCTTTATTACATCTTCATTCTCACCTATCACTATTTGATCCTATTTAGATATCGCACTACCGGCGCAACTAACAATTTATCAATATAACAGTCAGATTATATAAAAAATACTATGTATTTATAAAAAATACTATGCCTTAGTATCAGAGGCGCCTGTTAGTGGATAAAAAAGGAAAAAAATTGACAATATACATAATGTTTAAAAGAAAAGTATGGATTTGGAATAAGGATTTTTTATGTTGAGTTATCGAGACTGCAATTTTTTAATAGCCAGAAATATTTTAATAAAAATACAACCTAATCTAAGTGACAATTTGTAAAAACAGCTGTAATTAATTTATCGATTTAATAAAAACTATAAAGATTCCTTAAATAAGTGCAAGATTTCCTGGTTCATAAGAAGTGAATTTGTAGAATATAATAATATGATAAGGTTATTTACGTTCCTTAAAATGACTTTTTTTCTTATATTACGCTTAGAAATAGGTAACATAATATACCACAAACAGTTGTGATTGCTCATATCTATGTCAATCACAGTCATTGGTGTGATATTTCGTCTTTGAGCATGTCTAAAGTTCGACGTTTACTTTAAATCATACAATATAAGATAAGATATACAATAGAAAATGGGTAAAAATAAAATATGTCAACAAGTTATTAAACAAACGAAACGATTATTTACCAAATTAATGAAAGATGATCGAACTATGGGGCCCATTTACCCCCCATTTGCTATTCTATACATTATGAATCAACCAGAAATTTAAGCACACCAAACATTCAAGTTATAATAAAAATTGTTGATTAATGTAGTATTTAATTATCAATAATGTTAAACTGTCAACTTTAATGGTGCATTAAAAAGAGTGTAAGAATATCCTTTACATCTAAATTAATGAAATAAATCAATTAATAAAATTAAAATCCAACCTCACTCAATCCGAAATATTTAGAGGTAAAAATTACAATTCAATTGCAAGATATTTTTATATTTTTCCTAGAAGCAAGACATTGTATTTATAAATCTTCACACTTCACACAATGGCTGTAAAAAATATTCCTTATCTATTTCCCATCTGCTGTATTTTATTTATAAAATATTTGTGTCTTTTTTTGAAACATTCGTCATGATGACTCACCTGTGTGGATTTTAAAGTATGTTTATTTTAACACGCTTCAATGGCTTTGTTCACGTGACTAACTTGCTGTGACCATTATTTAATTTTAAAATATTCCTCGAAACAATAGTCACCGTTGATTGAAATCGGTTCGGACACTTCCTTTAAATCTTCCCAGGTATGTTGATATAATAATGATATGAAATAAAGTTGATGTGACAGGCGAACAATGCAAATATTCAACCCTTCAATGCCAATATCAGGTACAAAACCCCCTCTTTATTATTATTATATTCCATTATTAAACGGTTAACTGCACAAAACCGTACAAACAGAACACTTCTTCAAATATGTACATACAATCTCAATATTAATACAAATATGCCCCAGATTATTTTAAATAAAATAATATAAGGGGAGAACTTACCCAAAGAAATGCATCACCGTTTTTTTTGTTCGCAATGAAGGCATTTTTTTAAATTATACATATACAAATATTTACCATTTAATAGAAAAATAATTTTCATACATTTCTCTAATACATTATATTATTGTGAAATTGATATTTTAATCAGAATTTGCATTGAACGGTTGCGATTTATAGAACAACGGCGGTGATTCTTTTAATTGCAAGTGTTTCTTGTAAATTCTTATAAAACCATTTAATATATAAAAATATAATGTATCAAAAAATATGTGAAAAAAAAAAGATTTACATGTTTTCAAAAGTGACTTTTCTATAATCATAAGAATTAATCTCACGCGCCTAATATTTTATATAAATAATAAGTCTTAAATCTAATTAAAGGTATTTATTCATTATTGGTTTAAAATCATCTACAGACATTATTCTGATAATTTTTTCTTATGATTATGTTTTCTGATGTTATGAAGTATGCGAATGCGAAAAAGGCTGTATTTTTTTATTCACTAAAGACTATTTTTTATATTTGGCTGCATTTTTAATATATTTTATTACTAAATAAACGATTTATCAACAAATCCTTGGATTGCATGTTAAAAACTCAATAGTCAAATAATTTTAATTAATTAAAATTATTTCAATTCCATAACTACTAACCCAATAATATCCTTGTTTGAGTAAAACGATCTTAAAAGCTTTTTACTATCACGTATATTATAATAATTGAAATGGAAAGATTATCTAAATTTGATTAATATGATATTATGTATTAATAAGTGAATAAATCATAAATTAATAAATCATTAAGATTAATATGCGCCCAATTTAAATGATAATACATACTCTCTATTTTTTAAATATATCATTTCGAGCTCATGGTTAAGGAATTGAAGACCAGATCAACTGTTTATATAATCTTAATTCATTCTTTAAAAAATAATTTTATTGTATGAATTTATTTGTGATCATATTATTACAAGGGTGCAAAGAGAACACACACATGGCCAAATAATATAAAAAATTAACACACTTTACTACAGAAATTTGTGGTTAAATGACTAAACTTCTCAATTGTATAAATAATAAAAAATAAAGTGGTTGTGTCCCCTGTGTTGTATTAATTATTATAAGTAAGGCACGCTTGATATTTCCGGCAAACAGATGTGTTAGTATTGGACAATATAGTTGTCTCCTGTGGCTTGTATAATAAATAATATAATTTAGACGCAGGATAGTCCAATAAAAATGGGTCTTTTACACTGGCAATAAATAATTGAGCTAGGTCCTAATTGTGAGGCGAGGAACCTCTTTCACTATAGCCGACAATCCAAAATAAGCCATTCGTATTTATTAAAGCCGCTTCTTACACACATTCAAATCCTGATCCTAATTTATAGCCTCGCCTTCACACAGTTACACATTTTACTATCAATTCTAATAAAATATAATATGAGGTCAAGAAACCGAAAGCTCAATGCATACAGGTGTACAATACACGTTATATTCCAGAACAACCGGTTTGTTACGAAATTATTAAATTATATCAGATCGATCCGAGCAATACTTCATTATGGGCCCTACCTCTTTTATATATTGTACAACAACAACAAAAAGAGACAAAGTATGTTATTACTACCACTACTAGTCCTTCGTATTTATCCTGGGATGTGTAGGGTATCAACAACATTTTTATAAGTCCAGTTTTTCCAAATAGGGAGCTAGTCAAATCTTAAAAAGTGCTGCATGCTTGTGCAATCATACTAATTGAATCGAGTAAAATCAGAAAAACATCTTATGTGAAGCTTTTGATTCTGAATGCCTCAAACGATTGCACGTATAAATATCAAGATGGAGGGACTGGATTCAAAATTTGTATAAGTCTGGTTTTTTCAAATAAAGAGCTATGTAACTCGAGAGTCAAATATCAAAAATTGCTCCATACTTTTGCAATCATTATAATACAAACTAATTGAATTAAATCAGAAAAATATCTTATGTGCACTTTGAGCTTTTGATTGTTAATGTCTCAATTGTTTGTACGCAAATGAATCAATATCAAGATGGCGGACCTAGTAGACGAGTCTGAGTAAGACAATCATCAACTCATCTGCTTGATTCGCCATCTTAACATTTATACATCCACTTATCCGGCCTTCTAATATCGGTTAGATAGCTCACTGTTTGAAGAAACCTACCCACAATCATCTTGATCCAGGTTTAGTCTGATTTCCTGTATTGTAAGGTAAATAAATACTGATCATTAAGTCCATGATCTGGTGATAGTAATAGTATATAAAAAATACCCTCTCATAAAAAAGGGGCGTAAATTAATATTGTAAAATATATTGCAAGCTATAAATCAAGGGCTCAAATCTTTTTTTCGAATTGTAAAAATAATATAAATAAAATCCATTGACAATATCAATTCAGATTTACTATGATTTCTGGGTTTGTAAGGTAAATATTGAAACATATCGTCAGGTTAAAATCAAATAAATTAGGTTGATCGAAAATGTGAATCTTCAACACAAAACTGCGGTTAATTAGAGACTAATCACAGCCATTTGCGGTCAAATAATTCGCCTCCCTGATTTTGACTCTGCTATTGAATAAATTTATAATATATAATAATGTCAAACTCTCTGAGCATTTCTAAAGTTTTAATATTTGCTCAACACGCATATTTATTTATTTAGAGAAACAAAACGTGACAAGAACAAAAAAGGCAATGTTCTGTACAAAAGTAAAAAATAAGAAAAGATACAAAATTGTAAAAAAAAATATATTTAACATAGGACTGAATTTATAATAAATATCAGACAAACAATAGTTAGTTTGTATTAAATAAAATTGAAATGTTATTAATATTTTTCAATTAACTAGGATTTAAACGCAGTTTTTATGGTAGTTAAAATAATATCATTTTATCGATTTAATCATTATTATTTTTAAATAAAAATGTATAATCCACACAAAACACATGATTAATTATTTATATACATATAAAAATATATTGTCCAGTGATATAATGAAGATCCCTGTGGATGGTATATGGAGAAGCTATTATAACACTAGAAGTGGCCCGAGGCCTGCCAGAAGCCTTCTCCTCTATAATTTTGAACCCATTCTAGTAGCACGGTTTTAATTTAAATAATTACCATCGATGGTCCTTCTTCATTCGAATACGAACAATAAGAATTATACCAGCTTTTCTATTATAATAAACGGGAATAGCCGCCCTTTATACTCGTGTGGTAAATGCGTATAAGCCGCCGATGCGAAAAGACCTGAAAAAAAATATATTAAAAAAAATAACAACTTTTTCTTATTAAAATCTTAATAATAAGCTATCTGGATATAATATGAACACATTTTAATTATAATTAAATAAAGTATTAATAACTAAATCTTGCTGTGAATGTTGAAAAAGCGCATGCGTCGGTTACGATCTATGAAGCATTAATTTCTTACAGTTGTTTATAATACTTTTACGGGTTCTTATTGTATTGTTTATAGTAGTGGTATTAAATATTTGACCTAGGGTCAGCTTTTTCGATTGGGTTTGGACAGGAAGTTGATTGATATCAGATACTTCCTGTGGGAATAATACTAATAAATTAATAGGAAAAAACCTACCAATTATAGATTATCATAAAGATATGAAATGTATGTATAGCCAGCTTTTGAGTTAAGTATGCAGTAATAATAATGTCATAGTCTTTTTATAATAAACGCTATTATGATATATAAATAATACTAAATGAAAGCCAAATCTATAAACCTAATATATTTGCACTCAAATATTTAATAATACATTTTTCACCTCGAATTCGCCTTATTTTATTTCAATTTCATCCTTATGGAATTTCAATGAAACGAAGATATTGAATCGATTATTTTATACTCCATGGTAAAAGATTATTTTGAAAATACAATATACCTTTGTTTGATGGATACTCTTCAATAGTGAAATTTAAATGAAAAAGGTTGAATTTCAAATAAAAAACAATATACAGATATTACAATTAACTTGGATTATTAAGCTTTTTACAAATCAATAGATCAGCGAAAATATATCTACAAAAAATCAGATTTAAATATGCACTTTTACTCTTAATGATCATAACACAAATTATATTTTTTTCAGAGTTTTTGTGAACTAATCCATTGAATTGTTAATTGACCAATTGTTGAAATTGATTTTGAAGTGGAAAACCTGTATTAATGAGTAGATTTGGTAGAAAATCTGATTTATTAATTTTAGTCAAATTTGAAAAACCTTCTTAATTTCGTCATAAGCGATATTTTTCTAAAGATATATATTAAGAAGGTTTGTTTTACCAGTTAATTATTAAGTTTAAAATTTAAATAAATGGTACAAAACTCATCTACCCTTATACAGATATAAATAACACTCAAAGAAAATAAAATCAAAATCTCAATTGCCACAAATCTGAACTGCGCTCTTATATTATTTATTATTAAATAATATTTAAACCTTACATGGCATTAACTTACAAGCAATTTAATATTGATGAACACATAATTAATTATCTTCGTAAACGTCAATTTGTAGATATATTTTTGTGATACATTATAGCTCCTTTTTGCTACAATACAACTGTAATAAAATAGTATTTTATTTCTCACATTTGGTTGTATAGGGCACCGAAATCGCATATCATTTTTCGTATTCGACATGTGCCGTTTTTCAAAATTAAAGCTTCATCCCGAAAATTCGAACCATTTTCCAGCATCCAATTTTTCACACACTGATAACTCTGCCAATTGATACTGCCTTCTATTTACTAGATTAATTACACCATCGATTCTAACACTGCTATATTTCACCTAATAATATTTCTGTTTGGGATCATTGCCCCCTTCGGATATTATTAACAGAATAGATAATGCATGCTGAATGTATTTTGACAGTAGTAAATGGTGATCGATCACATAGTTACAGATAAAGACCAATTAGTACAACAATTGCTTGTCATAATACTAATACAATGAAAACAATATCGACATTAAAAAACAGTCAATAAAGTGGCAAAATTTAAATTATTGTATGACGAACGATTCTTCTCTTTGCGTTTTTTTATTTAACATTGTGTTTTCTGGTCTCGGTCCAAATGTTATTCAATGCAATCACTAAATAAACTACAAACTATGGATTGGTTATTAACACAAAAACCAATCTACAAAATTGCAGTTTTACTGTTAATGATTTAATTGTAAATATTTAATTTATTTTAATCATGCCGTAGTCAAATTAAATGGAAGCCAAGCCTTTATATTTACACTCACACATTATTTTGTAAATAGGATAAATTTTTACACCTTTCCAAGATTTATACGGAAAATATAATTACATTCTGAATTCAATACCAAAACCATTGCATTTTATTTAATCGTTTTTATATTTTGTACATGTTAGAATTAAATAAATACAATACATATAACAAACAATTAAAGTTAAAAATAAAGGGGGTGTAATTTTAATTGTAGTAATTTTAAAGTAGAGAGATTATTATTATGTTTTTTTAATATTATTATTAGGAGAAAACAGTTCTTTGGAACACCAGAGAAACTACATGTCCGATGAAGCTTTTTGAGAGTGTTTTTTGGAAAGAACAATGTGTTAATTAATTTTCTGTCGGTGATCTTAACTAGTACTAGTTACACAGGTCACCGACTTAATAATCAGTATTTACCTTACAATACAGGAAATCAGAGTAAACCTGGATCAAGATGATCTCGATATGATCCCGATCTTTCAGTCGACTTGAGCGGTATGTAAACCCATAACCACAATATTTGTTGCCACGTGTCTTATTCCCTGAGCTATTACGCTGGTTGAATAAAAGTGAATAACTGAGACAATTAATCAAGTAATAAATCAGATTATCCATATTTTAAAGTATTATATACCGAAACCCAAGGGCTGATCCGTCAAAATGTAAGACGCTCCGAATCAAAATCTCTTAAATCCAATTTTCATTTTTTTTATCAAATATTGGTAGTAACAGATTATTTTAAACCTTAAAGCTGTAATAAGCGCCTCGGGTGTAATATAAATTAATTAATTTTATCGGGATTAAAAACCACAACCCAAAGGCCACATTCTCAAATGAGATTAATCTAAGATGGCAGTTGTTAGTTTTTGCAAACGAGGGTGTCATCGTGAACATTGGAAGTACAGTGTGTGAATAAATCATGCAGAAGCCATTAATCATGTAGTCTTGTGGTAATCTCTATGGGACTGGACAGTGTTGAAGCTATGCCATCTACTCCTAAGCACCTTCACTATCCAAATAAGAACACATTGTTTGACTACCCCTGTCCATCAGCATCTATAGCTATATGCTCTCATAAGCTTGATTTAATTTAAATATCTTAACAGCACGTTAACTGCTGATTACGCCCATGGGCGGCAGTTCACACGTCCACTCAACGCTGACTTACGCACATGGGCTGCCATACAAAAATATTCCCAATAGAAGCTAGTCTGCGTTCGTTGGTCAAATTGTTAGGTTCATACACAATTAAAATATCTTAATTAATATTCTCAATTATAAAAATTCCATCTAGTATATTTAAAAATATTGATCATTTAACCTAACCTAAGCTTAGCATAACTATAAACTAAATAAAGTGTTTCTTATAGTAATCCATATTTATATAAGCTCGGTTTGTTCAAACAGTGAGCTACCTAACTCGACAGTTAAATATCGGCAAGTACTGAATTTTTGTACAATTACTATAGAAAATTAATTGAATACACAAAAATAAATTTGTAACTCTCAATTTATCTGTCTGTCATATATTGCTATTTATTAAGCTGAGAATAAAACTTATAACTATAATATATATTTGACGAGTACTGCATTATCATCAGTGCGACTTGGGGTCCCCCGTAATGCTCTAGTAGTACTGTAGTATGAATTTCCACTAGTAAAATTTATTAAAAATGTGCAGAGTGAACTTTTAATGGAATTTTCCAACCCCAACCATAAAAAATAAAATTCAATCGTTTGGGTGTCATTTTTATTTTGGTTTAATAAATAACGACAGTAGTCTATCATTATAAGAACGTGTGGTTGGCATTGGCACTAAATTAAATTTAAAAATAATATATTTGAGAAATTTCCAACCTGTATAAAAGAGTCAAATGAATGAAATTGTAAAAGCTCTTCGTATATGATGTATGGATTGAAATTATTAAAAAAAATGTTTTTCAAGCCTTCCTACAAAGTCAAGTGAATTAAATGTTTTTAAATATGATAATATATTTATTAAATGGACATAAAAGAAGGAGTGGAAGTAGTGTTTATGCGGGCTTTGTATGAAGGAGCTTTGTAGGCTTTATACCAACACTGGATGGTCACAAGAAAGTGTTTGTATTTGCTACTTGAAGCTTCTTAGTCAATATTACTGAGGGCACATCCTTTGTATCATCATGACTACTAAAAGACAAGACTAATATGTGCATTCCATCACTTGGACTATTTATATGTGACTGCCTAGATTACTTGTCTTATAATAATATATACTTTTATAGATTTCTAGGGGAGCGGCTGTGGTCTTCCAAAAAGATTGGAAACCAATGTATATGGTATATAGAAGTGTTATGCGTATTGTTTTCATACATTGGAACATGGCCGGCACAACTACGTCCGCATATTATACATATACTTTAAAAATACACGGGCTGTGACCACTTGTAACACTGAACTCCCTAAAATCCGACACTCGAGAGCAACGAGATTGTTCTTACAAAAGCATCCGAAATAATCATGTAAATTGTTTACCGCCAGTTTCTTCAACGCGAGTCAAATCTCGAGCGCGAGTAAAAATGCGATTCTACAAGATTTAGCTCGTGTTACAAACAACTGTCAAATCTTGACTCGGCGATATCAGCGAGCTAAAGCAAATGTTATATTTCCTCCTACATTCGAGTGACATTCGTGACGAATTCGTCGCTTTGGGCACCTAATTGGCTTGAATCTAAACATCGGCTTTAACTTTGACACGGATTGTACAAATATGACTCGAAATTTATATAAGTCGTACTCAAGTAGCTCAAAAATTTAGAGCTATATGAAGAAACCGGCCCTTACATAGTGACATATTATTTGTCGTTTAATATATCAAGCAACTTTTAATGAGGGACTTTACCATATTAAGTGTAATGTTATTAAAAAGATCGACATGTGACAGATAATCAGCACGAGCGGTAAAAACAGCCCCCAAAGGGCTAAATTCATCTTTGCCTCTCATGTTTTTGACGTCTTTTAAAATATTATTGGCACTGGCTGTCACTTTAACGGGACGCGGTGAGGTTAGGTTGAATCTTCAATTAATTTATTTGTTCAATTGAATTTATTATAAGAAGCATACCTCTATCCGGTGACCATTGGCCGGTACTCTTGGGAGACATAAAGTTTGCTTTTGTAAAGTAGCTCGACCTCTATGTGTATTTATAGGCTTAGGAATAATCCTCTGAGACGTCTTGTTTCTACACAAGACCTCACTACTTACTTATTGAAGGACACAAGATTTCCTGCACTGACCTCTTCTTATAATACCAATCAGTATAATTTTTATATTGAGGGGCTGAGTTGAATAAATTGACAGATTCAATATAATCGAGTAAAATACTCTACCTTATATATGGTGATCTTTGGTAACAGGTAAATAAATTCTCTTTGCAGTATTGATGGAGAATATTGAGTTTATTTACAACCATTATGTTACGGAAAAGGGGCGTATTATCTGTTATCCGCCCTTATTCCACTCAATTATTCTATGAATACTTACTATGCTATAGACAACAAATAAATGAATGTATGTATAATATTGTATAAAGAATTTAATCGATAACTCTTTAAACAACCTTCCTTAAAACAGTTAAAAAGTTTACAAGGAGGCTACCCTACTTACCACAAACGGTTGTGATTGGTCATATAGTGTGATCAATCTCTATGGTTTGTTATTTTGTCTTTGAGAATGTCAAATATTCTCTACAAATTTTACTATGGGTATAACATAGAGTATATAATAGCAAATGGGGATAAATGGACCTTTTCGCCTTTTTTGGAGGTCTATGGTTTATGCCAACAAATTCGCTTCATTTATATATTACAATTTCTTTATTAACATAAGTTTTTACATTGATTGATAGAACAATACATCTTTGGAAATAGACTTAGGTGTACAGAGTGTTTACATCTTTTTACCTATAACTAACATGAGAATGTTTTATTTAAATTTGACATGAGTAATAGTATTTAATTATAGAAAGAATGGGAAAAAAATAAAAACCCATTTACAAATTTGAAGATTAATAAATAATAAGAACGATAAAAGCAATATTAACAAAACGGTTACAAAATATAATGCTTAAAAACTAAATAACAATTTGTTTGGGTAAAACCAAATTTGAGTCGAGTGGATTATTGGAAATTTTATTTTATTTTTAAAAATAATATCAGTTTTGGAAGTTCATTGGTAAAATGAACTTACGTTTCCTCAAGACATATTTGGTTTTATTTACATGTCTTATGATTGGGTTAGTCGGGAAGTTAGTCATTTTAGTGTAATGTTTTTTACTCAAATCTGCGATATTTGCTTTGATCATTTTTAACTTAATGTCCTCGTGGACTTCTTTAAGAAATATGCCAGGTTCAAGATCTAAGGCCATCTTAAGACACTTGTTTTGGACAATTTGAATTTTATTAATATGACTTTTTGCCGCAGTAGACCAAGCTGGGCATCCGTACAAGAGAATCGGTCTGATAATTGATTTATAAAGAAGTAGCTTATTCTTGGGTGACAGCTGACTACGCCTGATAATAAGTGGATATAAGGTGTTAATAGCCAGGTTGCTCTTGTCCACAGCATATTTTACATGCTTGGACCAGTTCAACTTGGAGTCTAAGATAACTCCCAAATACTTGACTTCTTTGAGCAAAGGAATTTGTTCGTTATTGATATTAAGAGGGGGGATGTGGGATCTCTTTCTTTTGTTAGTAAATATTATTGCTTCAGTTTTACTCTCGTTGAGTTTTAATTTCCAGCGAGAGTAATACTGTGTTAGTAGGTCTACAGATGCTTGGAGGCGTCTACAAATTGTGTCTAATCTGTAAGATGATGTGAATATGGCGGTGTCATCCGCGTAAAGAGCTAAGGAGCAATTACGAGGAATAGGGATGTCATGGATGAAGAGATTGAAAAGATAAGGAGCGATAATACTTCCTTGTGGAACTCCCGCAAGGATTGGATGCTGTACAGATTTAACATTGTTAATATCTACTGAGAATTTTCTGTTAGTAAGATAAGATTGAATAACTTTGGTGAGATATGGTGGAGTGTTAGTGTTAATTAGTTTGTGGATGATACCATCAAACCAGACTACATCAAAAGCTTTGGCAAAGTCCAGGAAAATCATTCCCGTACTTTTTTATTATTAAAATTTCCTCTAACATGCTGTGAGATTCTTGTTAGTTGTGAAGTGGTACAATGGCCCGGTCTAAATCCGAATTGTTCGTTAGGAATGACGCAATCCAGAGTTTTTCGCAGGCGGGTTAATATGACTTTCTCTAGGATTTTACTCATGCAGGGGAGGAGACTGATAGGACGATAGCTACTGGGAAGGGATTTGTCTTTACCGGGTTTAAATATAGGGACTACTTTAGCTGCTTTCCAATTATCTGGAAAATATCCAAGAATAAGACACGAGTTAAATATTTTAACCAAACAATCAAGAGATTCGCTTCATTTATCAAATTAATTAAAAACCTGTAGTGCCTACTTACCCCCATTTTCTATTCCATGCATACATAGCTCTTCCTCTCATTCCTTTAAACAAATATAAGATAGTAGTAAAGTTTGAAGATTGTTTGGCTGGGAAGGCGCTCATTTGATGCTTTCACCAAGAACACTCGACTACTTTCTGAATATATTGTGTATTGGACTTGAATATACTGAAAGTTCACCCAATAAATCAATTGGTCTACAATTTTAAATATTTTTTAACTGTAATATATTTGATGCACATATTTATATGACAAACAGTCTTCGCTGGAACGTAGAATGCAGAATTGTATATCAAGCGATCTAATTTTATTGAAATATGATGACTTTAATAAATGTTGTGTGATATTATTGTAGAAAAGACCCCTCGACGTGACCGTATAAATATAATTTATCAAAAGTTTTCATATCTCTTCAGGACACGCGTATCCCAGCATTGTAATGTATTAGACAACACGATATTCCAGCCTTATGATTTATGGACATGCGTTTTGTATGCATCGAAATTCTCTTTTCATTTCATGTCACGTCAACCCTTTCAATAAAGATACACAATAACTATTAACTTTCCCCCGTAGCCAAATATTCGACCCCAAGCACTTATTATTTTCAAGTAGTATCACATTGCAAAGTGTCGTAGTCAGAGATGTGCCAAGATCAAACGAATGTTATTGTATATTATTCTTATTTCATATTAATGCACTTGAATAGATACATTCGATCTCATTATGATTGATCGAGTGTTATACTACTGTCTTTATAACGCTTCATTGCGCTCCATATTCGTTTGACTTTGGCACATCTCTGGTCGTCAATCTCTGGTCATCAACATAACAATTAAGAGGCTAACGCAAGAGTAAGACCATTTCTTTACTTTAAACAAATCATTTTATACAAGAAAATGTGAATATTTATTCCAGGCCTTCTGGTCACGTCACTATAATCAATTGAATAAAATGTTAACATGGTGATATATCCATTCATACATAGCACCGAAAGCAACCGGAGATTGTTAAATAAAAAGGCAAGAAGCCTCACAGCTTTTCAATCATGTTCCAGCATATTTCTTACCACTATCACAATCAAAACTCTCTCACACACAAAACACATAAACTATTTAATGACCACCGCATCTCAAATGTGGATCATATATTATATTTAAATAAGAAATCATGAGAGATTGTATTTTTTTAAATAATTTGGCAATTAATACCCATGTTGAATGTATAATTGAAATTGCTCCCACATTCACCATATTCACCTGACATAGCTCCTACAGACTCTTTGAAAAACTGGCAAAATAAAAATTCTTAAATCATTGATTATTAAATAAATATTTATGAATAACCCATAGTTTGAGACATAGTGGTTATCTCAGCGGGTATTATCTCGGTTGTGTATAATAATAAGATGGATGATGAGGAGCACGCAATATCAGAACACAGCATGGAGTCTTCCAGGATTGTTTTAATTTTACCGCCTATTATTGATAACGTATGATTTATTAACATCGTCTAATTATGCATACACACAAATATTACGCCTCTACATTTATTATTTTTATGCTTTTTGTAAATGCATTCAATATATAAATTGACTATATTATGAATTGTATCAAGTTTTTCATTGAGCTTTCGAGATGTATCCTTTTCAATTATTAACCATTTTTTTCACACTATTGCGTATAAAATACAATATTTGACGCGTATTGTGTTTCATTTACTTTATTTGGAAAAATACCTACACAATACGTAAGTTCTCAAGAAATTTCAGTTATAGAGTATAAATTGTACTAAAGACATAAAAATTAATTATTAAAAAGAACAAACAAAATAATAACGAGATCATCCAATACCACCGATATATTAGCAGGCCATATAACTGCATTCATAAATATCAAGATGAGTTTAACTGAGGCAACACTGTAATCAAGGTAATTAACAGCGCTTATACAACAGTAATTAAGCTATATGTAAACAATCACAGTGTTGTCTCACTCAGACTCATCTATCATCATCATCTTGATATTTATACATCCAGTTGTATGGCCTGCTAATATATCGGTGGTGGTAACACAATAATGAGTAACAAAAAAAATAAAAACAACATATAATATCATCAATCCACTAATAAATAGTGGGATTTCAAAGTGTTGTTGGCCGAATGACGTGACTGGTATTAGTGGTGATGATGATAGGAATGATTCAGCATAATGATGGCGGCAAACAAAGGATCATGATTGTAATAGTTGTATGATCACGACTATCGGCTCTGTCTTTATAAATATTCAACTTTCTGATGTCTCCAGTGACAATCTAACCAGATCCATTAATTAGTCTGCGAAAGAAATGTTCATTGTGCTGTTTGCTTGCCTGCTCTTATTTCGCTCTTCATTATATTATTTGCATCAGGGTGCACACTAATTCAATATTATTTTAAACAAACATCCTTGATTTAATAAAAACGTAATAAACTAGAAAAGCACTCGACTATTGAGAGCATTTTTAAAAGTATTAGAAACACGTCTAATTGATAACAGACTATTTTAAACATTATAAAGCTATTTGCCTATTTGGTTTGGTAAGGTTTGACCATCTGATACAATTTTTTTAATATGGTGAATTATGTATATAGAAACCTAAGGTGTTTGTGTGTTTATGTATGATATAGGTATGCATAGGTATTCTATGCTTAGGGATACCTGAAAATAAACTATAGGCAAAGAAGTAAATATAGGTTACTTTAAAATTTAACAGTTTACTTGCACATTTTTGGAATTGAGGAATATTCTATTGATGTATAAAAAAGTACCTAATTCTTAATATTTTTGTATTCAGTGTGCAGTTGGAATGTCTGGTTTGTTAAAGAAAGACAAACAATTTAACAAAAATGCATTTTGTCATCGCTGAAACGTTAGCCAAACAAATGATAGAGAGCACAGCTGGAGAAAAAAAACAAATATTTTCAAAAAACGATTAATATTTTGTAGTAAAAGGGACCCGGAGTTGAAGGCACCCCGCTACTACTAATAAATATCAACATAAAAAACAGACAGACAGTTTAACCACAATTATAAGAAATTCTAATTAACCTGCGTGGAAAAGTATCTATACCTTATTACAAATAAATAATCATTATTATAACAAGGCGCCACACGAACAAATGAATGACACAGATCCTCCTTTATCTGTGATCGATGACACTGATCCTTACAAATAATATTCGATGACTATCTGATTTTCTTCATATCACGACTAATTGATTGATATCGAATTTTGTTTGTTTTATTAACATTTGTTGAAAATATATTATTACCTTCTTAATATTACATCTATTTCGTGACGAAGCAATTCTCAATAAGATACTTCTTTATATTAAAAACCCAACTTAAACCCATCACCCCGCGAATTTAAAAATTATTTCATTAATCTGGTATGACAATAATTGTTTATATCATATTTTAAATGAATATGCATATCTAAAAACTTCTTATAATTAGATTTGATGTTGATGATGTAATTAAAAAAAATATATAAATAATTCTAGTAAGTGCCGCCACACACAATGGTATCTCCGCCAATGAGAGAAATGTACCAAATACGAGCGCCAATCAGTGTAAAGCGCTCGTTCTCTCATTGGCGGAGATACATGAATAAGCATCAAAGAACATAAACGAGCACTCGTCTCTGTGTTGCGCCTTAGAGATTAAAAATATAGTGGTAAATTATTAATAATTTATAAAAATGGCATATTTTAAAGATATTTCATTCAAACGTTACATAACCCAAAAAAAATAAAAGTTGATTCCCTTTTACAAAAAGAATTATTCTCCACATCCAATCCTTTATATACATATGTTATTAATATTAATTAATTGCTCGGTAAAGGCCGCCGCATACCTGCATCTGCTTCTCTTATTATTTTCACTAATCAGAGTAAGTAAACAAATACGAGAGCCAATCAGCAGCAAGTCTTGTCGGGCTTACAGGTTAAGGTCAAATAAATTCAACTTCGATTTATTCAAAATAAAACACCTGTCCCAATATCTTTTTTGGGGTGATTGGTTTTTATATGAGGTATTTTATTTATTTAAAAAATCCGTCCTTTATTAAGGCCGTGTGATTAATCGAGGTATAGCATTGATCGGTATGAAGGCTCCATTGTGTCTTGCTCTCTTCGAATTAATCAATGACACGTTAATTTCCTCTTGATCACCCTGTCCCCGTCTCTACTGCGCTTCACATCCTTTACAAATATTGTAATTCCCAAATGCAAGCAAGATATCCGAGAGATCCCCTTAATAAACAGGCTATTTGGCGATCTTTCTACTTACACCCCTTAAAATATTTACACCCCTGTTTTATTGACCAACTCAAAAACCCAACGAGCACAGTATTTCAAGAAACACCGCCATTTTTATTACAGTAGATCTCAATCGCCGATGCATAAATCATAAGTCGAATCGAGCACTTTATCGCCGCCACATCTAAATAATAATAAGCGGATTCATTGTGATGCTTTTGCACCGTTGAATATTATTATGTGTTTTATTTTTTCTTCAGTCCCAAACCCTCTTGGGCTCCTGAGGGATGCTTGTGTATATTTTTTGTCATGGAATCAAAGAACCGCTGACCGAAGTGGTAATGCCTTCACAATATATTCCTCATACCTCGCATCGTTGCTTCCATATAAAGCTATTATACTAATATACACTCTTCTTCTGTATTATATTCTATGTAAGTAATAAATATATTTTAAAATACTCATTTGTTTAAATTGTTGGCTTTTATTATATGTTATTTAAATTCAATACCCTTGTATTTAACTTTTTACGGGTCTGTTGCGACTGTCTGTATTTTTATGCTTATAAAGCTCTACTTCATTCAGTATTATATTTATTTTACTTTATTCGGTTTAAATTAAAGAATATAGAGCGCTGAATTTTGGATGCGTAAGCTGAAATATTATTATTAAATATAATAGTAAAGATACTGATTTTTGTTAGTTTTCTGCCTTTTTATAATATAGAACTCCTTGTATTTTTTTTAAATGAAATTTTACTTTTAAAGAATATAAAAAAACAAGCTTCGATCGAATTGATTTCATAATTTTTGCAGCTTTCCATTTATTTATATTTTCCCAAGTGGAAACTGCAACGATTATCCTTATAATATTGCTTTATTATATTAATGGAATTATGTGATATTTATACACAACTTTAAATAATATACATCTACAGCTATTATTATATTAAATGTAAATTTTAAATTTAAATGTGAGTGTGTCTTGAGAAGAGAGTCAAATTTCTAAGGTAATAAGGTTAGGTTAGGTGTACGATTGGGAAATTAGGAATAAAATCATTAAAATCCCGATCGATCCTCTTGATCCAGGTTTACTATGATTTCCTGTATTGTAAGGTAAATAGTGATTATTAAGTCGGTGACCTGTGTAACTAGTAATTGTTAATATCACCGACAAACAATTAATTAACACGTTGTTGTGCTTTAATTTTGAGGAATTGAAAACCTGTTGTTCCACCCTCTTAGCCGAAGCTGGCTTAGAATAGTGGATGATTGAGCTTCAGATGAAGGATTGTGATTTGCTACAGTGTAGTCAGATTGGTCATGAATATCGAATATGATAATAATGAAGTGTCCATATTGAAAGCGACCCTTGATAACGCCTCCTTGTAGTCCAAGTCTATTGTTGAGCCACAATGTCCACTTTTCGTCACGGCTCTACCTCTAATGATCCCTTTATGACAACAGAATGCTTATTATAAAAAAGAGGAGCCAGGTGAAGAAGGCCAGCTGACACTATTACAATGCACATTTCACAAGTCGTATATCTTCGACTATTATTATTATACATACAGTATTCACGCCGTTTGTTTGCGACTGAATTTCATGGCATCCTTACAATGCCCTCGGCGACACTAAACCACTGCAAATCTACACTCGATTCAATGTGAATATGCGCATAAATTATTTATTGCGAACCTTGCATTTGTGTATTCATTGAGCTTTATTAATATTTTCAACCATTGTATAAACAAATACACATGAACTTGGTTCGGGGCGTGGACAATTAGGACGTTATGTAATGGTTTCCTAGGCGTGCGTCATCTTAAACGTACACCGTAAAGATGGTATTTTTTTGCTTTTCTATAGTGTTTTTTTACTCAAGCGAACATGTACGTTTACGGTAACGTATGCCTAGAAAACCCAAGCGTAAAGTAATGGATTCCCAGGGATACGTCACCGTAAATACGATAGTTGAGTTACTTAGCTACACTTATGATCGGTTTCTTGTTAGTTAATGGCGAGGCACTTATTAACACAAAACCGATCAAAAGTACAGCAAAGCAACTCTATTACCGTCTTTACGGTGTACGTTTACGGCGACACACGCCTAGGAATCCCAAGCTTTAGAGACATAACTACCGCCACGTTAAAATTTAAATAATTAAAAATTTGAATAATAACGTAATTGTTTTGCTTTTATGTGAAGGTATTTTTCCACATACATAAAATTTATTTATTTGCCAATAGCTTATTTAATTTTTAATAAAATATATTCAGTATAGAGTTTTCTTTTATGTTTTTCATCATTATTATTGTGGTTTTGTTATTGAAAAATATTTTAATATATACTATAAAAATCTCATGGGATATCTCACAATGGTGATAAACCAATCATGCATACATACCTTTATAACGTGGTATAATGTGCTGTTATATTAAATAAAAGATATAACGAGATTTAATGTTATATTAAATAAAAGCTGTTGAGGGAATGGACACAAGAGACGTGTGTACTGTTTGAAGTGTCGAATGGAACAGGGCGATTGCTTGTCGTGCCGCCGAGTGCATACGTGTGTGTATGTGAGTGTAAGTGAGTGTGATGCTACATGCGTCCCCCAAAAGTGGAGCAAGGGTTTGAAGAACCCGTGAAACTTTTACGATTCTATACAATGCTACGTGTGATGTCTCAAGTGTCCAGTTGATTCTATACAATAATATGTATGAGCTTCGTCATTCTGCGTCAGCGAATCGCACTTTTTTGCTGACTCTCCCAGACCTAGTTACGTAGTCGTCGGATGAGTCAGGTGCTGATGAGTGTTTAAGATTGTTGCTGCCTTTGCCTGACCTAGTTGGGCTGTCTGCTGACTCGTCAGTTAAGAAGAATGCTGGTTTCAGTCTGTCTGTGTTCACAATTATTTGTGTCCCACTTACTTCAATTTTGAGGTTGTTATTTTTTCTTTCAATGACTTTGTGGGGTCCTGTATAAGGCTGGACCAGTGGTTTCTTAACTGCTCTTCTGAGAAAGACGTGCTCACAGTTGTCTAACTCATCCGGCTTGTAGAGTTTTTCCCTGGTGTTATTTCTGGACAACTTGGGTCTTAAAGTTGACATTGCCCTGATGAGATCTTTGGTTGATTCGTTTGATGTTTTTTTTGATGTTTGAGGTGAAATTACGTCACCTGGTAATCGAAGTGAGATGCCGAATGCTCTTTGTGCGGCGGAATATTCATCGCCGTCCTTAACCGCGTTCCGGATGCCCAGGAGTGCGATTGGTAGTGCATCTATCCAGTTGGTACTGCCTTTGAGTTGGGCCATTAGACTAGTTTTGATAGTTCTATGCAGTCTTTCAACCTTACCGTTAGCTTTTGGGTTATAAGCAACAGTTCGGTTGTGATCAATGCCAAGAAGTTGACAGTACTTGTTGAATACCTCTGATTCGAATTGTCTTCCTTGATCGCTAGTGATGGTGATAGGTGAACCGTACCTAGCGATCCAGTGATTCAGCAGTGTTTTGATTACCGTGTCAGCTGTGATGTTTTGTGCTGGGATGGCTTCGAACCAGGATGTTGCTCTGTCAATCATTGTTATTAGATAGGACATGTCTTGGCAGATAGGTAATGGTCCAACTATGTCAATATGGAGGTGTTCGAAACGATCGGTTTCGATGAAACTTCCATAAGGACTGCGAGTGTGGCGATGGATTTTTGAACGTTGACAGGTGATGCAGTTTTTAACCCACTTCGTTACGTCTTGGTTGATACCTTTCCAGAAAAATCGTTCCTTGATGGCTTTAATTGTAGATCTGCTGCCAGTGTGAGCTATGTCGTGAACTTGGTGAAAAGCTTGTCTGCGCCAGGATGCTGGTACGAAAAGTCGCGCCTTCTGCGTTGAAGTTTCGTACCATAATGCTGGAGCGTTTGCTGATGTTATTTTCTTGAATTGTAGTGCTGGGTGCTGTTTGAGATTTTCCAGCTCTGGGTCATTTGTTTGAGTTTTTGCGATGTCCTTCAAGTCGAAGTTAGTTGGGAGATTGATTGTAGAGATCCGACTGAGTGCGTCTGCAACGGTGTTCTCTTCGCCTTCAATGTAGACTATTCGGTTGGTGAATTGCGATATGTAGTCTAATTGTCTGAGTCGGCGTGGATTATCTGCAGGAGATTGTGGTTTATTGAGTGCGAAAGTCAGAGGTTTGTGGTCAGTTTTAACAATCAATTCTCTCCCTTCTACGCTGTCCCTGAAGTAGCGTATGGACAAGAATATTGCTAAAAGCTCTCGGTCGTAGGTCGAGTAGTTCTGTTGCGTTACTGATAGAGCTTTGGAGTAGAATCCGATTGGTTGGAGCACGTTTCCGATTTGTTGGTGAAGTGCTCCTCCCGCACAGGATCCTGAAGCGTCAGTAAGCAGGACCATGGTAGCTTCGGCTGATGGGTGTGCTAGTGTGTTTGCCTTCGCTATCGCTTCTTTGCATAATTGAAAAGCTGCGTTGGCTTCATCGTCCCACACTATTGGTGTTTTGTCCTTTTTCTTCGACGAAGTAAGGTATTTGTTCAGTGGTTTTTGAAATTGAGCTGCTTTAGGAATAAGTTTTCTGTAAAAATTAATTATCCCTAAAAACCTTCTTAATTCTAGGACTGTCTGTGGTTTTGGAAAATCCTCTATGATGCGGATCTTCTCAGAAATTGGTTGTATACCTGCTGTTGTTATTTTAAATCCTAAGAATTCTATTTCAGTAAGGCCAAATTGACATTTTTCGAGTGCGACTGATAAACCGAATTTGTCCAATCTCGAGAAAAGTTCTGTGATGCACTTAAGGTGTTGTTCTTCGTTCTTTGATGCGATTAAGATGTCGTCTAAGTAGACAAATACGTCTTCCATATCTCCAAGTATGGTGTTTATGAAGCGTTGGAAAGATTGTCCTGCGTTTCGAAGTCCGAATGGCGTTTTCACATATTCGAAAGATCCGAAAGGTGTTGAGATGGCTGTCTTCGGAATATCTTCTTCGGCTATTGGTATTTGATGATAAGCCCGTTGGAGATCGATTTTGGAGAAAATGTTTTTCCTTCGAGATGATTTTGAGCCTCGGAAGGGCGTGGTATGGGGTATCTATCTGGAGCGGTTTGAGCGTTAAGTCGCCTGTAGTCGCCACAGATGCGTATTCCCCCGTCTTTCTTCTCCACGATGTGAATAGGGGATGCCCAGGGTGAGGATGATGGTCGTATAATCCCTAATTGTTGTAATTTGATGATCTCCTGCTTCGCTTTGTCATACTTCACTTTATTGAGAGATCTCGCTTTCTCGTATACCGGTGTACCTGTTGTGGTGATGTGATGTCGGACCGAATGTTTTGAAGGTTTTTTATCCTATCGGCGTCAAACAATTCCGGAAATTTTTTGATGACCGATAAGTATTCCTTCGTTGGTGTCAATAATTTGATGGATTCGATTTGTTCTTGGTCTACCTGTCCTTGTATTTTCACTCTAAATTGTTTGTCGAAGAGACATTTTCCACTGAGGTCTATTAACAGTTGGTGATGTTTCATAAGGTCGGCCCCGATGATGTTGCGCTCGACATCAGCAATGATGAACGTCCATGTATAGATTGCGTTGGGAGCGAGGTGCAGTGTTATCCTCTTGGTCCCGTAAGTCTTGATGGGCGTTCCGTTAGCTGCTCTTGCTGTAATTGTTGTAGCAGGTTGTTTGCTGTCTGTTACTTTCAGTACTGAAATGTCTGCTCCGGAGTCGACAAGGTAGGCCTTCCTGGTGCGAATGTCGTGCATTGTGAGGCGGTATGATATTGGAAGGGCTGCAGCGCTGTCCACCTCTGCGGTCGCTGCAGCGTCTAGTTTTCCGCATTGAATTTACACGGCTGTTGGCACTTGTTTGCCTTGGCGCCGAATTTGAAATGATACCAACAGTTGTCATGTGTCGGCCGCGAGTTGCTGCGTTGCCGGCTACGTTGTCGGCTACGGTTTCCGCGTTGTCGGCTGCGATCTCTGAAATTTGGCTCATAAGGTCTTCGTGTTCTATCGGCCACCGATATGGACAACTGCCGGACCAGTTGTTTTAGGTCCTCCATATCTTGTCTCATCCGTGCCATGGCTGTATCGCTGTTGTTTGGTGTGATTTCTGCGATGAAGTTGCACGGACTCGACATCTGTGCTGAGGCGTTCACCCATCAGTCCATCAGTTGCTGATGATGATGGTGTTAGTTGTTGGTGGGTGGTGTGTTGAGTATGTTAATGTCCCATTCAATGTTGTGATTCATTTTTGTTGTATTAATTTATTATATTTGATGTATTAATTATGATTATAATGTTGTATGCTGATATGCCGATAATGCCGATAATGATAATGCAGTAATGTTTATTTAATAGGTGTTGACTCAGCGATTGCACTGTTGGTGGTAATATTCTCGGAATTATTATATGATAATATTCGATGACGGTTGTAATATTTTCAGAATTATTCTTCACTTGCGGAATGTGTCGACACAATTTTTTTCTTTTTTGACAATTATTTTTTTATTTTGATGTGAAAGATGAGGAATGGTCTTACTTGTTATTTGATGATGAATTGAAGAGAACCATATACCCTTACTTCCTGCTGTTCCTCGTCGGTGATTCGTGTCCAGATCAGATGAAGATTGCGAAATCCAATGTCGGGGTCACCAGATATAACGTGGTATAATGTGCTGTTATATTAAATAAAAGATATAACGAGATTTAATGTTATATTAAATAAAAGCTGTTGAGGGAATGGACACAAGAGACGTGTGTACTGTTTGAAGTGTCGAATGGAACAGGGCGATTGCTTGTCGTGCCGCCGAGTGCATACGTGTGTGTATGTGAGTGTAAGTGAGTGTGATGCTACACCTTCAATTAAATCCTTAATAATTAATAAATAAAAAAATGGAAGATGATATAATTCACTGTTGCTGATTTTTTATTTATTTCATACTTTGGCCAAAATGAACATGAAAGTATAACTATTTAAATAGGCTCAATTTTCTCAAACAGTGAGCTACCTAACTCGAGAGTCTAATGTAAGCAATTGCTGCATTGTTGTCAAACAGAACAAAAATGAACTCTCTAGTTACTTAGCTCACTATTTGACACAAAGAATATAATAATAATATTATTTCTAATTAATAATAATATAATAATATTATTTCAACAAACAGGCAAGAGAATTTGTGTATTATGTCATTTTCATACCTAATAAAAAATAATTTAAAGAAGATGGATCCAGTTTAATTTGTAACACGATCCTCAACGGAATTTATTCGGAGTTGTATTTTTAATTCAAGAGGAAACATAGGATGATAATGATGATTAAAGTCGTGTTACTACGAGTGAAATGGTTTTAAGTTAGTAGTAAAACGAGTCAGTTGCAAGATGCTCCATTTTTATACAAATATACTCAATTTAACTTTTATTCGAGGCTACAAAGGAAATCAAGAGGGTGATTTATGTGAATTTAGACAATTAATCACCGTATTTATAATCCCAATATAATAAAGTTGTATTATTCTGTATCGATCGGCTGACAGTAACTGCCAAAGATAGTCCACTTTTCTTTATACAATTCTTTCTTATATACACAATTCTGTATAAAATCCTACTATGTATTTTATCTATCGAAACTCTCACAGCGACACGCTTTATTTCGAGACTTTTACAATCCGATAAACGATTTAAGACAAAGTAAAACGACTCTGAGACTACTTTGATTACAATGAAACCCCCTACATTTTATTCTTTTTGCACACTCTAATGGGGATATTACAACTTTTATACTGTGCAAACTCCATGATTGCTATTTAATGAGATCCGGAAATTCTTCTTTGTCGTTAATAATTCGATGGGTTATCAGTCAACCTCGGCCAAGAGGGTCAAAAAACAGGTTTTAATTTTTCACAATCGTAAAGATCTGCGCGGTTAATATCTTTATTAATTTCCTGTATAATGTATAATTTTATTTGAATTTTTAGCTATTCAGAAAACAATCTTATAAAATAACAATATTAATAAAATAAAATAATACAATATTCAAATAATAAAGGCAAACGTTGCAGAACTCGAATACGTCAAAGCACTTAATCACACCCACTTGGACTATCTATCTACAAATTAACAGTTGTAAATTAATGAATATTTTGTGCAAACCTACGAACGTGGACTACTTCTTTTGTAACGCGTCTTGGGCGCCCATGGGCGTAAGTCAGCGTGGAGCGGATATTTAAAATGCCGCCCTTCGGCGTAATCATCATAACTGTAAAGATAAATTAATATGTACATATAACAATGTAAAGACTTGAAGTAAAAAAATCAATTTTATTGATGAAAATTTGTCTTATCTAATTCATTGTTCACAACTACAAATTGTAAGTTGTCAATGGAAATGAAATTTTTGTATAGCAACCAACATGGGCGTATTCAGCAATACCAACATTTAATTGACAAGAAGAATAAATAGTACGTTTAACAAATGGATTTTATATTTCAATAGGTTAGTGACACAAAAACGTATTTACAAACTGATAGTTTTCAATAAGAGAAGCGAATAAATATGTGTGTATTATTGAATATTTTAGTACATAGCATAAAGACTTTTTAAGTTTTCACATAATATCCTTATAAATAAGCTCTGATATAGACACAACTTGGTTTACAATTGTGATGATAAAAGTTACAGGTTTTTACAGGTTATTTCAGCCGAATTGAGGTGTGATATTTTAGTTCCTAGAGGTGTCATTGTTCAGTATTGCCTGTTAAATCAGGTGTGAACTCTTCTCGGAATCAGTGCTAACAATTAAGCTTTTGTATTCAGACAAAGCTTTTCATTGTATTGTTGTGTTTCACTTTTCAATTGTATGCTTATAGCACAACGAGCAAAACACCGTTGCCTTTCTGATGAATCGCCACAAATAGAATAATATGTTTTAAGTCGAAATCGATTGACATTTTTTATAAATAATCAGAAGCCATTCGTTGACTAAAATAATGTCTATCCTTCTTATTGTACTCACATACTTCATTCCCATTCTATTAAAAATAATCATTTGTATATTAAGTAAGTATAGTGATGGCAAATCGTGTCCAATCTAGAAATGAGTCGAGTTAGATATACGATGCAATAAAAGAATCCTTGCAGCTGGTCCTGGCCAGTACTTAAGATCATTGGCTACAAAAGTAGTCAGATATATCATGGTTTGCAAACTGTCAGCATCATCGGCTTGTTTGATGTGTATTGAGAACATATTAGTTGTGGTATTCATAGAAAAGAGGCGTGTCCCAGACACTCGGGCGACTGGGCGGTTTCCTTTAGCATAATACCTCGACTAATCGTCAAACTATTATCATATTAACTTGACGCTATTTTTTTCACATACAAGTACTTCATACAGGCGTCGTTAAATTCCCTTTGAGGCGTTCTTTGTGTTGCCGTCAGCACAAACTAATTTTGTATTGAAAAGGTAAGCACAAAGTAATATTAGAAAATAGCTACGTTTCAAGCAAATATTTCAATGATAAACCCAGACAAATAAGGGTTTTACCTCTGAATTTTTGCAAAGAATCTGTTATTTTGCATACATCTTTATTAAGATATTTTAAGGCTGGACTGAAAAAACGAATGAAATCAGGTGACAGGTTTAGAAGTTATTCGAGGGGAGTAATAGAAACTGAGATAATCGTGAAAAACTGATTATTGTGATCTTTGACCTCGAATAACTTCCAAAGCCGTCACCTGATTTCATTCGATTTTTCAGACCACCCTTAGAATATCAAAATAAAGGTGTATGCATTACAGCTTCTAAGCAGAAATTCCGAGGTTTGGCCCTTTTTCTTCCTTATTTGACTGGGCTAATACACAATCTCACTTCTGGAGTAATATTTTGGGGAGCCTAAAGACACACGGTGATACGATGACCATGAGTTTTATCTATTCTTAGAGATTGGCCACACACACCTTCATTTTAACTGAGCCAGTTTAACTGAACGTGTTTGAAGCCTATATCCTATTACCGTGTATTGGCAATGTGACTTTGCAAACCGATCTGTGTAATTTGACTTGTATGGTTACTATTACTTCAACACTCTCTTAGGTGGACTACGCATTATCTGGATCCGAGAGATTCAGATCACATGTAGATCTTGAAAATTGAAGGGACTCATCATATGTAATCAGAGATGCGCCAAACGAATATTGTAGTATTATATCCTTCTCTAATCTATATATCGGTATATCCTTTTCCCACATGGAGTGCAATTAAGCAATATAAAGAAAGTAGTGGAACGCTTGATTAATCATAATTATCACTATGATATTCGTCTGACTTTAGTACATCACTATGTGTAACTCAAAGATATAAACATTAGATTTTGCATTGCATATAAATAATTCGTGTAAACCCGTGTATTGTTGCACTTCTTCTCTCCCTATTCGATAGTTAGTATAAGTGTGTCTCACTCACCTCAACAATATTTCTAATGACCACTGAGAGTGGTTGTGACAATACGTAGCGATTAAAAAACGCAATAATATTTTTAAACATCTTAAAAGAAGTAGTCAGTGGTAAAAACTGAGCCTAGATCTATTTATCCATATGGCATGCATGTAGTACTGAAGATATGAAGAGAGAGATGTTTACAGTATAATTTTTGCCAGGTAACTGATGGTTTTGGGCACCTGATCCTCTTGAACTAAACACGCATTTAGCCACTCATGTGAAATCTTATGTTTATATCTATGGTGTAGCCTAAGCTTTAATAACATCGCACTAAGTCTTATGGGTAATAGAAGCCTCGTATAGCCAATAATAAGTTCGCGACATGGTTATTTGTTTGTGAACGTTTAACCCAACATAGTTACATACAAGTAGGCGAAGGCGGAGTTCGCTTATGGAATCCTTCCATTAAGAGATTGGAACCAACACGAGCGCCTATCAGAATCAAGCCCTCGTGGTTGTTTATATTTACACACAATATTATACCGTGACGCCTTCCCTATTAGCGGGAGTCCCTTTATGAGGGGTTGGCCAGGCCACCTTGGCCTTTACGAGAGAATATAGTAGAGATGGTTTCCCAGGCCACCACACAGCAATGAGTACTTAAGATCTAGTTTGCTAAGCTAGATCTACCAAGTGACTCCGGTGCCGTGAATCGAACCCGAGAGTCTCACTCACGAATCCGTTACACTAACCACTGGGCCACAGCTGACACACCATGTTTTACACACAAATATGGATGAAATTAACATTTTTTTATAATCTGACCCTTGTGTAGTTAAAACAAGTTATTTGTTTACTGCATAACAGAACAAAGATATTAACCTATTGACCCGGTAGTGAGTGTAGTTATGAAGCTAGGGAAGTGGAAGCAGTAGCTGGGGTCTCAGTGGCAGCAGCCTCCGCGTGCACAGCATATGGCCAAGACCTGACTTTTTGTCTGAGAGGTGAGCCCCCACGTAGCTTATCTACCATTGAAAAATATCTACTGCACGTGACCAT
>JAGTTH010001540.1:0-22452 GCA_022606485.1 Agraylea sexmaculata | reverse complement strand
TCGACCATCACCAGCAGGGAGATCCAGACTGCCGTCAGGCTTCTCTTGCCCGGAGAATTGGCCAAGCACGCCGTCTCCGAAGGCACCAAGGCCGTCACCAAGTACACCAGCTCCAAGTAATCACTCACTTACGCTCATCATTCTCCAACAACGGCCCTTTTCAGGGCCACCACGTCTATATTATAGCGATATTCGAAATGATCCTCCTTACATTATTTTATTATAACAAATGTATTGTTTACTTTTACAATTTCACCAGCACGTGTGTCGACTAAATCCAAATAAAAAAGACAACATCGAAAGCCAGACAATGTGTATTGCACAAAGCATAGTCTGATATTGTGTACCTCTAATACATACATACATATGTCGCTATTGTCTGTAAATAATAATATGGCTAGACATTTAAACAAGTAAGTGTGTGTGTGCATTATAGGAGAATACAATATAAATAATGATCCTCTGTACGGGAGACACTGTCTGCCTGAAATAATATATTATGTACAATGTGTATTATGACTGTCATTGCGCAAAGTAGCCAGGTTCATACATATTATTGAATTATATTTATTATTGTTCATTGTGAGAAGATGATGATTTTTAAGTATCTATACTCCAAGATTGCACTATACTTCTTAATTGCACTAAACATCAAGATTGCACTAAACTTGAAGATTGCACTATACTTCAACATTGTGCTATACTTCAAGATTGCGCTATACTTCAAGATTGCGCTATACTTCAAGATTGCGCTATACTTCAAGATTGTGTTACCCTTAAAATTGCACTATACTCCAAGATTGCACTATACTTCAAGATTGCGCTATACTTCAAGATTCTGTTACCCTTAAAATTGCACTATACTCCAACATTGCACTATACTTCAAGATTGCGCTATACTTCAAGATTGTGTTACCCTTAAAATTGCACTATACTTCTATATTATACTATCTATCAAGATTGTGCTATCCTTCAATATTATGCTACCCTTAAATATTGCACTATAGGTATTTGAATATTGAGCTACCCTTTACTTCTTATAGATTTAATTTCCCCCCATAATGACATAGTGGTTCCATATAACTATGTTGTACCTTATGTTTTATTCAAATTATATGCTAAATGTACAATCGATCGATCACCAACTAAATGCCATATTATATATTCGAATAGAACACATTCTAATAAGAATCTGATCAGAAAGTACTGGTAAAGTGATGGTATAGAGCAGCAAGCAAGCAATGACTAAAGCTGATAAACATAAGTAATCATTTCATAATGAACGTGCATTATCAGTGTGGTGGCCCTGAAAAGGGCCGTTGTTTATATGTGTATGTGTGCATGTGTGTGTTGTTTCACCACGAATGGCCGGAGTGGATGGGAGGTATGTACATACATAATATTATCTGTTGTTGTATAATATTATTTAACCTCCGAAACCGTAGAGAGTGCGGCCCTGCCTCTTGAGGGCGTACACTACGTCCATGGCGGTGACGGTCTTCCTCTTGGCGTGCTCGGTGTATGTGACAGCATCTCTGATCACGTTCTCCAAGAACACCTTCAGGACACCGCGAGTCTCCTCGTAGATCAGCCCGGATATACGCTTGACGCCTCCTCTTCTGGCCAGACGCCTGATGGCGGGCTTGGTGATACCCTGGATGTTATCGCGGAGCACCTTCCTGTGACGCTTGGCGCCACCCTTTCCCAGACCCTTGCCTCCCTTTCCGCGTCCGGTCATCTTGTCTCAGAATCAGTTATCGAAGGATAAACGAGTGTTAAGCTCTCAGTGCGAACGACTGAAATGTGGTGAGTGTCCTTCTCGAAACACGCTCTTAAAATACTGTTCGCCCCACCACAGTGCGATCGACACAATACACGCCACGCTCGCCGACTTTCGACACTTTCGACCGCTCGCCCCTACCACATAAGGACCGTTTCTGTCTGCACCGTGTTTGTGTGCAGGTGCGACTATCGTGAACCCATATTGTTATAAATATATGGAGACTCGGCGGGGATCGCACATTCGTACATTGGCACCTCGCTCGTCGATCCCTCGTTCTGATTCTCTCCGATCTCATCTCGTCTCATCTCTGAAGCAATGGCCCGTACTAAGCAGACCGCCCGCAAGTCCACCGGAGGCAAGGCCCCCAGGAAGCAGCTGGCCACCAAGGCAGCTCGCAAAAGCGCTCCGGCCACCGGAGGAGTGAAGAAGCCTCATCGTTACAGGCCCGGCACTGTCGCCCTCAGGGAGATCCGTCGTTACCAAAAGTCTACCGAGCTTCTGATCCGCAAGCTTCCCTTCCAGCGTCTCGTCAGAGAGATCGCTCAGGACTTCAAGACCGACCTCCGCTTCCAGAGCTCCGCCGTCATGGCCCTCCAGGAAGCCAGCGAGGCTTACCTCGTCGGTCTCTTCGAAGACACAAACTTGTGCGCCATCCACGCCAAACGCGTCACCATCATGCCCAAGGACATCCAGCTCGCCAGGAGAATCCGCGGCGAGAGAGCATAAGACGCTTCCGACCTTCTTTCTGCTCGGATCAGACCATCGACTCCTCGCTCACACGCTCGATTACCTTTTGCGCAAAAAGGCCCTTTTCAGGGCCACCAACATTATCTTGACGATATGATATTTGATATGATTAATGCCAACTCAACGTTTCCCGCGTTAATATCGATTGCACAATCACAAATATGTTTCATGTCAAAATGCAAACGTTGCTGTTATTCTATTTGCCTACTTTCAGGGGCTACATTTAATTTAAAATGCTTTATGCAACAATACATTACTAATAAATATTTTCATGAACGGAAATTAGAATTTATAAGATAATAAGTTAAAACACACTTTATGATTCTGACGTAGTAAGCTTTTTTATAACAATATGAACAAAATAAGTAGGAAAAAGAAATGGAAAACTTTAAATTATAAATACGTTTATAACATTAGTGAAACATAATGAATGAGTTTATAGTAATTGTGTTTGATTTTTCTGTAGTTTATTCTCATCTTCTAGACTGTTATATTTGTAGATTGGTACACAATTTAATTTTGTTGGCCAATCAATCATATTTTTCTATTCCACTTTAAAAAGCATTAGTTTTTCTTATAACAATACGACCCATCATGATTCTGATGTGAAAAACTTGATTTCTCGCGTTAATATCGATTGCACAATCACAAATATGTTTCATGTCAATATGCAAACGATGCTGTTATTCTGTTTGCCTACTTTCAGGCGCTACATTTCATTTAAAATGCTTTATTCAACAAAACATGACCATATGTCGTTGGTTAGAGAAGAAACCATTCAATAGATAAATGCAAAATTAACACCTGAGAGATATAAATATAAATGCTAAATAGTTTGTAAAGTGTACTTAATTTATAATTTTTATTGAAAACTCGTTTTTTGATGTTTTAATAATTTATTTATTTGACATGATTAACATTGTACATTAGTATTTATTAAAACAATTTATTTTGATGAAATGAAAATCTGCTAGCAGTACTTTTATACAATGTAGCGTGTGTCACTTAATTTTACTTTAAAAATCTCAATAGCTTAACTTAAAATATAAAATATTATTAGATGTGATTTATGATGAATATAATAAAAATAGTACTATATGTATATTAAATTGATCTCACACTTTCAATACAAAGTATTTGTACATCACTATATTATCTCAATTGAAAGAATTAAAATAAAAAATTATACCACTCTCACACCGCAACAAATTCCAGCGTATCTAAAATAAGAATAGTAAAATTAATCAACCACTTAAAATACGCAAATGGGTAATGTTAAAGTTATGAACATTACCCATTTGCGTCACAGTGAACCGAGAGGTAGGTGGGTAAATCTATGAAATTCTTCTCAAGATCATAACACTCAGTCAAATAATTGCAAAATCCACTTCCTCCAGTTGTACTATTCGAACATGATTTATTTTCGAATGGCTCCACGTGAGAATTTTTCTGAATGTGAAAATCATTAATCAATCGTATCAAAAATTTAAAAAAATACATATATTTATTCATTTTTTTTACCTTGGTGTTAACCAGTTTATATGTAATGGTCGTATCGGTATCAGGAATTGTAATTGTAATTGTATCACTCGATTCATTCACATAATTAGCTAGCCACGGGTATTGTTGTAGGTCATATTGGCTGAGTTTGTCAGTAATTTGAGTGTTATTTTCAATGATTTGAGAGCTTTCAATTGTTGTGGTTTGTCTATAATATTGCGGGGTCGTGGAAATTTGTGCCGACTCAATATTTAAATCGAAACTACTTGGTCCAGAATAAGCATTTGACATCACTTGCATTTGGTACACGTGGCTAGTATCTGGATATCCAAGCATGTACACAGGCACTAAAATACAAATACATCAATATTACATTTAATATAATTTAATCACTAGCGAGCTTTCAAGATAACTACACATTCCTTTTATTAAAAAAAAAACATTCAATTAAAAATACAACATCATTAAATAAATAAACCTGTGGTGTTCAAGCTATGGTCACAAATTGTCAGGTGAATCAGGGTAAATTAAATAATATCATACACAGGTTAGGTAAACCATACCGAACACTCATTGGCAATGCGGCCTTTGGGGGTGGCAAAAGGGGCGACCACCCTCGGCCCATTCGAGTAAATGTCAAACTTAAGTCGTGTTCAGAAGCAAGACTACTTACCAATGACCGTGATTGTCCGCATCGCATACTGAAAACGGCATTGGCCACGCAATATCCTTTTTTTCTAGGGGGTTGGGGGTGGCAAAATCCCCCCTGTGCAGGTGCCCATTAAAAACGGTTTAGGGATTGTTTTTATTAATTCATTTGCAAGACATTTTTCAAAAGAGGACTGGCCTTCCAAAATGAAGACGATTGGCCACTTTAATAATATATTATGTTACGATATCATCAATCACAGCTGTTTTTGGTTAATCAGTAAAAGTTTGACATTTTCTCTATAAATATGAGAAACAGCGTATGGAAAAAGAAGAACTTGCTTCTGGAATTTCTCCAATGAGAAAAAGTACCACAACCACCAACCATAAATGTTTACCTCGTGATTGATTTCATTCTCTGATTAAGAATAAAAATCAACATATTCAGTATGGTTTACCGTAACTCTAAATATATTGGTAATAAATGCAAAAGTTATTTATGGTGTATTTGATTGAGATTCCATTACATAAAATATTTTTCCTTGCTCGCCGGATTTTTAACATAAGGTTGAAAACCACATAAAAAACCATGCAACATTCGCAATCAATATTTATGTAAACCGGGTGATCATTAATTTCTCCAATTTTGTATATATATTTCTAACTCTAAATATATATTTTATATCTTAATAGAATGTGATGTTATTGATGAATATATGGTAGTGAAATAATGGTTATAAACCAACCATTATCAAATCGATCAATGGTGTCACTTTGCTGGGCTGACGGATGATTTAAATAAGCAATAGTCATAGATGGTGCAGAAATACTCATGGGATTATCAACAGTGTCTGATGAAATGGCGCTAGCACTTACTGAAAAGCAAAATTAAGTTGCTTAAATTAAGTTATAATATTTTGATGATTTTAATATGTAAATATTTGTTAATAAAGCATGGTAAACCAAACCCAAAGCATTTTATTTGACATCACATTGAAGGTTCGGTGAACACTTTTAATAAGTCACATTTTTTCACAGATCCATAGCCATGTTCTAGTAATATAATACCAACAAAAAGTTATATTTAATATTGTAAACATTCAATGCTCAAAGTATCTCCAAAGTGTTATGGACATACAAGTTTCCATTAATAAAATAAATATCAACATGTACAATAATAAACCAAGATGCCATGCCTTCTGATAGTTGTTAGGAAATACATATATTTAAAAAAACATCTCAAAATATACATTTTCACATTCCGTTTCAAAATGTAAAAACTTACTACGGTCAGCCTTTGTGTACATTGGTGGATGGCCTCGCGATTTTAGGGTTCTTCCCGATTCTATTAACATTTATATCTTTTTAACATTGATTTTTATATATAATTTTACTGGTAAAATATGTCTTAAAATTTTATAAATCTATATATACTTGTGGTGACGTAATTGAAAATGTTTTAATACAAATCGTAATATGTCGATGGTCAAGAGCATAAAGATAATACAGATTTAAATCGATATTTAGTTTAAAAATAAAATAAACAAAAACTAATGAATAAATAACGCTTTTGATTGGAAATTATAAAAGTAACAATTTATCCCAGGTTTTCAGACTTTGATGGCCGTATTCAATATTTATTGTGTGTTAGCGAGTCGTGCTAGAGCTTATAGTATTGGTGCGTATACGAATAGAGATTGGTAGTATTGGTATACACCAACTCTATTCGTATACGCACTGCATGCACACTCACTCATTACATTGTATACGGCCGTAAAATTCAGTTTTTTTAAATATTTATTACCATTATGCTCTAGACCATCGATATAAAATGTGAAAGAACTTACTACTTAACCTTTTGTAGTCCCATGGAATTACTGTTTGCCCACGATCTGATAAAATGAACATGGTGTTAAAATACAAATGTTTAAATATTATGTACATACATGCAAAACTGTAATGAAATAATTTAACAGAATAGGTACTAATATTTTTTGTTAGTAAGGCATAATTTTAAATTCCACACCAATTTCAAATTATAATGATTATTAAATTAAATAGCGAGTATCATATTTTAGTCTTGTTTTATGTTTGAAATTAATTCACCGTTTATACATACATATATTAGACAGTTAAATATCACTTACTTGGTACTGTTAAAGATAATGGTAAAGCATATCCGTAAAGTCGTTGGTTTACTTGACCTGTTGAGAAAATTTAATATCTCTTAATGAAGGCTTGAAAACCCTAACAATAATTCGCATGTCATTCGACCAAAATGATAGACATGAATCATATATTATTTTTTATTAATTATTGTGGATATTTTTTGTTCATTTATCAATTGGATGATTTGAAAATATCGATTTATTAATTTTTACCTCCACTTGCACCTACTTCTTCAGCATCAACAGCAGATGATGAGTTTGGTTTAACAACAACCAAAGATGTAAGAGGAGTGACAAAAGAGTACTGAAAATATTTAATCCATTTTATTATAAATAACTTGTAATGAAAACAATTTAAAAATACATACTTCTAATGCAATACTGAGAACTTTATCAGTTATCTCTTTGGTGCTGTTCTTTGATTGATCATCGAGGGAATCTTTTTTATCGAGAAGCTGTTTAATGGTTGAATATGCCCACATTCTTTCCAGTGGCCAAAAATGCGTTCTTTGTGTTTCTTTGGGCTTAATTGTGAATACAAATATATGTTTGAGTTGGTAAGCTTAAAAATAACTGATTAATGGAAGAAAAATACCACAACAGGGATGAAATCAATGGGTCCATCGTGTCCATATCCATTTACTTTGATTGTATCGGTCAATTTTTCAGTTTTAATTTTTCCAATCAATACTAATTCCGAACCACGGAAATAAATGTGTTGCTCAAATTTAGATATACTCTCCTCATCAACCTGAAATAAATATCGAATGAAATAAATTGTGTGAGTAAACAAACTGGATATTCATACTTGGTCTTTGGGATATGTGTAAGTAATATTTGACAAAAGAGGCGAAGCTATGTATTTGTAAAAATCTCTCAATTGCTCAGCAGCATCGGCTGCTTCATAAATGTGCCTCAAAAATCCTTTATTTTGTAATGATAATCTCTTGAGAAAATTTCGACCGGCATCTTCTCCTGAAATTTGAAAATGATTAATTAAATTCTTCTATTGGGAAACATGTTAAAATGGAAATGGCGCTTACCAAATGCCAGTGAAAATAATGCAGTTTTATTTTTATTCGAATTTCTTACAGCTTCCATGATTTTCTGAGAATCTGTCTCACCAACTGTTGCATCACCATCAGTCAAAAATATTATCATGGGCTCTGGATATTGTGCTTGATTTGCTATGAATTTATCAAAAAAAATCTAAATTTTATTTATTACTCACAACATTAATTATTTCGGTTACTCACGTTTATTTGCAATCATTTCTAAAGCATAATTCGATACTTTTAATGCAGTTGTCACAGCATCATATATATTGGTACCTGTTAAATAATAACAATTAATTTAAATATAGGTACATATTAACAAACCTCGGCCAAGAGGGTGAATAGACAGATTTTCAATTGTAGAGCACTGCACGGCTTACATTTTTATCATACATATTGCTTTATTATTCGGTTAAATGAATTATTCTATTTAAATTTTCGGATATTAACAATACAATCTTAAAACATAACAATACTTTTTTTTGCATTCAACTTTATACTATAGTTTGTCCTATGAATATAATAACTAATATATTATATATCATATAATGTTTTGTGGAAATATCACAGAGAGTTGAAATAAAATAATACAATAATCAAATTATAAAGGAAATTGTTGCAGAGCACTTCCGTCAAAGCACTTCATTAAACCCACTTGGACTAGGTTTGGTTATTAAACAATAAATAGGTACATACCTCCTCGAGCATCAAGTTTGTCGATAATATCTTTGGCTTTTTCAATATTTTCTTTAGTAGCTAGTGATGGAGGAGGCGGAACCTCTGGTAATTTGTAATTTGCCTCAAGTGGTTCATCATAATAATAATCACTTGGCAATGATCGATAAACCGCATCTAGAGATCTGTTGTGCAAATTATATGCCTAAATCAATTAAAATAGTTTAATTCCAGCCAGTTTTTATAACAAACCATAACAACTATTTACCTTAACATTGTAACTAAAATCTAATATATTGAAATAATCCTCTTTGTCTAGATCACTGAGGATTGAGTTCATGGCATCTTTTAATTGTTCTATTTTATGCCCGGTCATAGAACCAGACACATCCAAAACAAATATCACATGTTTCTTTAATGTCTTTAAATCCTGGGGTGAAAAGAAATGAACGAAATAGCCATCGTTTACCTAAAAAAAAATTACACAATTACAAATTTTGTTGTAAAGTAAATACTAAGACGATTAAGTTAGGCAGAGCCGCTCTGTTGGTGACCTGTGTAACTAGTAATAGTTAAGATCACCGACAGACAATTAACACGTTGTTGTGTCTAAAAACCAAAAACCTTCTCAATACATTTGAAAAATAAGTGTTAACTTGTGTTTTTTGGGTTAAAGTAACTAAAATATGAGAATCTGTCATCAAATTAGTAATCAATTTAGTAATTAAATAAGCAAATCGCAAAAAAACATTGACTATTCTAAATTGAAATAAAAATAACCTAGTTACCAATATTTCCCCATTGCTTTTCCTATCGACGTCATAGTGAACAACAAATTGACCGTTGATTCCTTCAATATCAGAATTCTCAGTCGTTTCTTGAATATATGCAGATGGTGTTGTAGCTACTTCTTTATTCTATAAACCATAAAAAGCGTTTAATAAATAAATAATATTTATTTGCAATTCTTTAACACAAAATAAATTTTAACCTTAAAAATTTTCATCATCTCTGCCTGTTGTGCTTTATTTGGAGAAAATTTGACTTGAACTGAAAGCTTGTCATCCGAATAGGAGTGTGTTGCAAATGGATTTTCTGCAAAAAAATAATTATTTTTCATTGAATTGTTGAAATAGAATAATAAATTAATATGAATTTAATAATTACGAGTATCAGACGGATCTGAATCGATTTCATTTGCCGATTTCAGATTTGGCACAAGCAGTGTAGTAATCGGCAATGTCTCATTAATATTTACTTTAACATTCAAATTGTCTAATAACTGGCCTGGATTTATATTCATTACAATACTGTAAAATCCTAATTTACGAGCCAAAAATTCTTCATATGTCAATCGGAAAATAGCTTTGCTCATTGGTTCCACATTTACAGATACAGTGAAATGATTCGAGTCGCGTGCTCTGCAAATTAATAATTATATATTATTTAATAATTACAACAACAAAAAAATAGTATTAATCACTAACTTTAATGAGACATGAGCTGCACCAATTCCACTATTAACCGCATCTTGATATTCTTTTTTAGCCTCTTCTTTTTCTTTCACATATGCGTCATACACTTTCCCATCCAATTCCCTTTAAAACATAAGGAAATACATCAAAATTTCACACATAACTAAGTCCAAATGACAATCTTACATGCTAAACTTGCTTATGAATGCTGTCTCGGGAATGATAATACTAAATGTGACTTCTTTAGCCTTTCTGTTGGGATTGGCTACTTTACTCGTTACCAAAGTAGTTGCATATCGCGTCGTCACGTTAGTTTCGATATCCATTGATATTATTTTGGGTTTTAAATTTTCATATTTGCTGTCCTCGGCGACAGTTGGTTCAAATTCCACATCCTATAAAAAATAAAACAAACTTTGTAAGATAAATGATTATTATTGATTTAATTTCAATCTTACTTTTGGCGTGGTTGATACAGGCTGTGCTATTACAACTTGAGCATTATCTCCACTTGGAAATCCTTCGCTGATTGTTACAGAAACGAAGACCACTAATACTAATTTCGCCCACACTGCATGGCTAAAATAAAATATAAATATAAAAGATTATCACAAAGTCGAAGTAAATTATAAAATATGTAAATTTATCACGAGATGATGAGTCTATGATTTTTGGAAGCGTCATGTTTTTTTTTATATGGACAGTTACAAAAAAATATGGTTTTAGATAGATTAGTTATTAATAGAGATAGATAATAAATATTAATACATAAGTCTTCTGTCCAAAAAAAAGATTATTACAACTTAATGCGTGATATGAATAAAAATAATTAAATACTTTGAGATTTCTCCCGTTCAATATTCTGAACTTTTTCCGATGCATAATTCATATCAAACGAATTACGTTCTTCCAAAAGTAAGATATAATAACCTGTTTATTTTTACTCCTATCACCTTTTAGGGAAATTCCTACTCAATTATGAAGAAGATAAATGAAACTTATATAGGTTATTTTTTATTTGTAGAACAACAACATATTGGAAAAACTTCTTCTTACTGTTCAAAATATTATTCTTAAGATTATTCGTGGTATAGAAATATTATAAGCACTTCAGCCTGTATGATTTGATCGCATCCAATTTAATGATCCTGTATTAAGCTTCAAACGAATTGATCCGATCGGATCTTGACTCTTTAGTGTAATACCCAAAGAAGATAACAAGAAATAAACTAGCTTTTGTTACAGTTCTAGTATGATTAGATCCAAATTATTATGATTTTGAATATAAAAAAATATCGACACTGGAAAGGATAAAGTACCGAAGCAACAATTTTGTCAATATTGAGTTATATATACCACTGGAATCGCCTTTGTTTTTTTGGCTCAAATGGTCGAACTGTTGGACTTGAATTTTGATGATGATTTTTACTGTCGATTGGTCAGGCATTATTTTTATAAAATTGAACAAAAAAATTTATTTTCTGATAATAAAGAATTGTTATTAACCATCATACAATAAATTTTGGTGGTGGTTTTGTTACGTTTCAAGTTGAAAATGCAACATTTTAATATCTTCAATGGGAGTAAGTTATGATTGTTATTGTCAAAAAAATAACTATGAACGGCTTTACTTTAAAGTACTTAAAATATAATTAGATTTGAGTGTATTAAGTCTGTTAAAATGTACACAAATCATGATGAGGAAAAGATCTATTACACAATAATTTAAGACTTCTTGCACGAGCTGGGATCTGGATAAACGAGTTTTATGCTCAGAAAATGAAGGAATACCCGATTGACAGCAATATCCGCTATTGACCCACTATTTACTCATCAACCGACGACAATATTATTTTCTAGATAATACTATATAATGCATCGAATTTACACGAACAAAAGGATAAAAAAATGGTGTCGATCAAAAATTCGTTTCAAAGTCAGGACAGGTAAAAAACAAGGCGATTCTTCACATCAATATTCAAGCTGCATGATATTTACCTGCAACTTCTTTACAATTACGAAAATAAAAAATAAAAAATCAAGCAATTGTCATATATTTCATCTCCACACAATCGGCAAGAAGTGGTTTAATAGATATAACACGTGGCGATGTTCTGTGAATATATTATTAGATATTATTATTTTTTTTAAGATAAAAATGAACATAACATTCGATTAAAAAAAACCGGTCGGCCAAGCGAGTTCGTGATGCTGTAATCTTGTTATTGTGTCGTGTGCAACTTTGGTGAAATAATAAACAAAACGGCACTTTGGATTTAAATAAATTTGGCATTCTTGTAAAAAAAAATACCTAGCACTAATCCATTTATCAAAATTTACTGTTTTTTTTTTAATCAGGATTTATTATGTATTAATTTTAAAATGTCACTTCCTATCAATGTTATTTTGAATACCCAAATAAAATCTTTGGTTAAATTAAAATAATTCTATCATTCCTATTGCTTGTCAATATTTTAACTAAAGACACTTATAACTAAAGATTAAAGAATATACTATATGTTTGGGAAGAAAATGAAAAGCTTTAAACTAATCAAGGGACTATAATAATAACCAACGGCCATGATTTGTCAAGAATTACTACCAATCATAGTAATTTGCGGTAAGTTAGTTCGCCCTTGCGCATGTCTAAAGTTAAAAAAATTACCTAGGATAAAAGATAACAGCAGTTGTCAAACAAAATTTGGAAAAAAGAAAGATTAAGCACACTATAAGTTGGTTGAAATAAATCGATTCTTTTGTATAAATTACTCAGTTAATCAAAATGATTTATAGTATTTATTATGTATAAAAATTCAATCGTTAGAACACTAATATCTATACATATTAAAAAAGCATCTTAATATTTCCACGTATAATACATTTCTAGAATCAAAGGCGCCGAATTAATATAAAGTTTCGAGCCATCGTTAAATTAATGATAACCAATGACTGTTTCCCAGAAAGTGGATTTTAAGGTGACTTATTGATATTAGTGTTTGACATGATAAACGAAATTTTGTTTGTGCATCGAATTTGTATGAAAGAATGATAATGGCCATAACAATACGTGTCTTTAAACGTATTTTGTGTGCCTACTTTACAATAGAATATGATGATTTAAAAGCATGAATAAAATTATTTATAAAAGAAAAATAGCGTCCGAAATATTACGGATATCTAATTATAGTTTTGCGGTGTGACCAATCAAGGCCTGAATAGTGTAAATATTATGTTTACAATTCTTCTTATAATTTCCCCAGTATAGTCCCGATTCTCAAGTAATTTGTACGAATATAGTGATAATAATGGCGTTGTCTTAGCTAACAAAAAAACAATTTTTGTATGTTTTGAAATATTTTTTTGCCAATCCAAAGATGATATCATTGATTTGATATAAATACAAAGTTGTTTATCTCTAAAATATTGAATTGGATTACCCACATTGTGATAAAACATATTGCATACAATGAGATTTACAGGGTGGCCTTAAATTAATTGAGAATATTTAAGGGGGTGGTAAGGTATCGCAAATGTTAGCGAAAAATAATATATTTTTATAATAATTAAAAATATTGATTAAGAATTTAACAGATAACACACGCGCACAAAGATTGGGGCACAAACTCTATTCAAAAAGCACTATTAATATTTTTAATTAATATTTTTTTCTCTTATGTTTGCGATACCCTACCACCCCCTAAAATATTCTCAGTTAATTCAAGTCCACCCTGTATATTTTTGGCACCTGTATTTAGTAATAATAAAATTCATTTAGGAAAACGTCTACTTTATACAAAAAACATACAACATAGACAGGTGTTAATTTTTGGTGAATTAATTTATTTAGAGCATACATGCTGTGTCCAGACGATGAAGACGAATAAACCTGTATATCAATGCTAAAAAAATGTATAAGTATATAAAAAATAAAATTCCCATGGTTAAAAAATAATTCTCTTGCTAATTATGGATCGCTTTCTTCAAACATTGAGCTACCTAACTCGAGAGCTAAATGTCAATATGTGCTGTAATTTTTGTGCAATCACTATATTGATGGCACAAATATGAACCGATAACTCTCGAGTTAGGTATCTCACTGTTTAAAGAAACTGAAACATAAATATTATCATATATAAACATTAGATATCGCATTCTATATAAGCAGTTCGTGTAATTTTGTATATCTCGTGTATTGTTGCACTCTTCTCTCCTATTCTTCGATAAAGGCATAAGTGTGTCTCCCTCACTCAACACATTTCTAGTCATCACTGAGAGTGGTTGTGACAATACTTAACGCGATTAAAACGCAATAATATTTTAAACATGTTAAAGAAGTAGTCTTTGGTAAAAAGTGAGCCTAGATGTATTTGAGTGTATGTTTGAGTCCATATGACATGTAGTAACAATGCATTTACCCATTTTACTGTGAAATATAACTGAATATATTAAGAGAGATGTTTACACTATAATGTTTGCCAGGTAACTGATGTTTTTGGCCACTTGATCCACTTGAACTAAACACGCATTTAGCCACTCATGCGATATCTATGAATATTTTTCGTGTTAAATAGTAATTTGAATGTCTGCTTTATTGAACGGCAGGAAAACATAAACAAAGATTAATGACGATTTAAATCATCCCGAATGTTGAATGTGGCGGCGAACGAAAGTATTCAAATGAACGAGTGTTATTGTGTGTTAAGTTTGGCGGAGTAATGAAGATCAATTGATGATAAATGAGCTTGTAAAATGTTTACAAAAAGTAATTGGAAATCAAACAAGGAGAAGACGGCAGATGGCGGTCGGTGACGAGTCGAAGGTCGGAGTTCAAGCCTAATAAGATCGCATTGAAAAGGGTTTTGCGTGTAGTGCTTTGATCCAAACACTAGCAATATAGTGCGAGTACAAGCCTGATCCGATCAATTGATGATGATTGATGTATTAATGATGAATAACTGACTGACCGTAACATGATGCTGGCCTCTCAGAGCAAACTCCACTCCGGCACTGACACAGCCGGACACGGTCCACAATATTTATGTTCGCCTACAATTCATACTTGTAGTCGCGCTCAGCCACTTCATTATACTCCATTCCATCCAAGAACGACTGTCTATTAAACCAATCAATAAAATACCTCGTAATCCCTGCAACCAACAATTACGACAACCTGCTCCGTGGGACAAAGTACCCAGACGATACTACGTACTTTAGCCTTATTTTATGCGAAAAAAAAACACAACAAGACTTTGGAAAATCCTGAAAAACTGTGTAGAAAATATGTTAGTATCCCAGAATACACCAAAAACACTTTTAATCAAATCAATCGGAAGAAAAACAATCGAGACTCTTCTCAAAGTGTCTCGATTGAAAAACTAGAATGTTCTCGATACACACTCAATTCCAGAACTTAACAGGCAATTTTTCACATTAAATATATCATTTAAAAATACATAAAAACGTGGGTAATTTTACAAATAACAAATCAAAGCGTGTGATTTTTACCAAATTAAATGATTTCATCGATTTATCAATAAAAATTAAAGATCTTTATTAACTGACAAATGTTTTCCCAAGAAAAAAATATTTTTTTTATAAAATTTATCATATTTTAAGAAACCGACTTATAGTGTGTTTTAAAATGGTTAATTATTTATTATGATAAAAATACATGCAGTCAGCCGATGCGCCTTAATGTTGGCAATCCGTGGAAAATACAACAAAATCATTGTCAACACAGTTAAAAAACAGTTTTGACAATTGATATTCGAATGTAAATCTTTTTATTTATTTTATATGAGATATACAACTAGTTTGGGTAAATTATGTAATAAAATTCAAGCACCTTGTTTCATGAATGTGTAGATTAAATATCACACTTGCTCAGCATGTCGGACATATTCAAATGTGAGATTACTCAACAAAGGCCGTAATTATTCACATCGATATCACTAATCACTGCCGTTCGTGGTTTGAGCAAGTTAAAGCACGTGAGCGCATGTCTGAAGTTTGAAGTGGTTCAATTGGTTTACAATTTTCCAACCATATATTCAAGGTTTTCCACCATTTTTGAGTGTAGACGGTTTCGGGTGTTCGTTGATATTTAATGTTATAATTTAAATTGGATGTAAAAGCAATGAATAAAGAGTAATGATATAATGTATGTATATTGTGTGCAGCGGGTCATGTAATGTGCCGCCACATTTATTTGTTATTGGCGTCCACGTGCGACATCTCCGTTGAATTACTACCTCGATGATGTTCTTATCATCAACTATTCCTTTGCATATTTTATCTACTACAACCTAATCTATAAAATTGCCAATAAAAACATCAACAATCCGTCTACAAGTGTGTCATTTGCGAGCTATTAAAGAGTGAATTTCTAAAGAAAATGGATTAAAATGCAGTGGTTTTCCATACCCTTCCACAGTAAAAAATGTCTGTATTTGGATAGGTAATTATTTTTAAGAGCTATACAAAATAACCAACAAAAAACCTGTCTTAAAATTGAATAATTACATTATTATTTTATACAATAATTGATAAATGTGGTCTTAATTTGCGTGAAAAGTCAAACAAAAGCGATGTTTTTTGTAGATATTTAATATTTATAAAGGTATTTTAAACAATTCTTACCATTAGGAATTAAATAATTTCACGTAATATTACTGGAGGAAATAAAAAATATGGTTGTCATTTACAGAAGACCAAAACTGAGTAATTTGTCAATTCATTTATAATTTAAAATTGAGGATAAGAGAAATCCAAAAAAGGTACATAATTTTCTTTAATTCCTAAAGTAGGTACATTTATTTATAAGTACTTTTTTATTTATTTATTTCTAGGTATAATTTGGATTGTTTTGGATAATTCTCAGTATATTTTTTTTTTATTTTAATAAGTTTGAGTAGAGTTGGTTTAATGTATCATTTTTCAGATTTCAAGCAGAAACAGGTATCGTTGATCGTTTATCTTGTCGCGATGTTCACATTTTATTTTATTTTAGTCTTAAGAAAAATTTTACCATAAGAAAAAACCTCTCATTTTTTTAACCTATAAAAGATCAATCTGGATCAAAAATCTCCTCAGTTTACTTATACATTTTAAGTTTTTGCAAAAGGTATCATTTCGATCAGTTAAACGACATGATTATACATATATATATTAAATACGTACGTCATACTGTTATGACAAAATGAGAGTTATTTGTGGGGAAAATCCTACGATTTGATAATGTTTACAAGCAAAACAATTCTAAGAAGCTGTGTTTTTTCATAAAATGTTAATTTACTTTGAAACAAGTTTGTAATTATTTACATAAATGTTATTTTCTGATTGTTCACGTTTTTTCAAAAACACTATCCCATAAATCATATTTTCCAATAGAGAACAAACATACTTCTGGTGTGTATATCAATAATTATTTTACTATACAAATATATGGAATTTGTTACTAATTTCACTGTCGTAAACCACAAATTAAATATAAATTAACGCCGTATATATTTTTGAAGAAACTATTTATAATGAGAAATTATTCCAACCGGTCATTCCAATTTTCGAAGAGATAATGTTTATTATTTCGAAAAACAATAAACATGTGAGAGGTCAATTATATCATATTTAGCCATAAAAGAGGAAATTATTTGCCACCCAAGCATTATAATATTTTGGTTGAGGTGTAGATAACTCATATGCTTTATCTTTGACCTTTTGTATGCATAAACATGAATAGGTATCATAATTTTTTTATTTATTTTCAGAAAAGGTATGTAAGATGTTTTCAAACAGTATCGAGTATCATTGGATCTTCAATGTTTTTGGGGTATAAATCAAATTTACAATAAAAGAAAACAACATTTATTTTGTAAAACAACTTATATGTAATAAAACTTGATGTTCAATATAGTAAGAAAATAAATTTTACAATTTTATACATTCTAATATTTAATCAAAGTTTAGACAATGAAGAATGATTGACGACCAAATCGGATGTAATCTCAGATATTTTAGTACAACCTGTAAAATAACAAACACATTAATTTATTCTTAGCTGAGATAAAAAATATATATGTAAAATACTGACCTGCTAATGCCATGGTGTTATTGAACTCAGTTTTTAAAATATTCATAACCTTTTTAATCCCATCTTGGCCACCGTTTGCAAGACCCCACAATATAGGTCTTCCGACAAACACCTACAAGATGCAATCAACAATGTATTCAAGTGTTATCTTATCTAATGATGGATGTTTATATAATTGTGTTTTATTTGTTATGGTAAAACAATAATGTCAAAGAACTTTACCATTTTTGCACCGAGTGCGAGTGCTTTAAATATGTCATTTCCTTCAGAGACCCCACCGTCCAGATAGACCTCAGTATCAAAACCTCTAACGGCTTTGACAATATCAGGTAAAACATCAATCTAAAAATTATATTACAATAAATAATATTTACCACAACAGAAATAAAATTAATAATATATATTTACCGTGGCTGGAGTGCTGTCTAACTGGCGGGCTCCATGGTTGGATACCATTATAGCCGCAACGCCATATTTAGCAGCTAAATAAGTAAAAGTTTAGCATGTAAGATTGTCATTTGGACTTAGTTATGTGTGAAATTTTGATGTATTTCCTTATGTTTTAAAGGGAATTGGATGGGAAAGTGTATGACGCATATGTGAAAGAAAAAGAAGAGGCTAAAAAAGAATATCAAGATGCGGTTAATAGTGGAATTGGTGCAGCTCATGTCTCATTAAAGTTAGTGATTAATACTATTTTTTTGTTGTTGTAATTATTAAATAATATATAATTATTAATTTGCAGAGCACGCGACTCGAATCATTTCACTGTATCTGTAAATGTGGAACCAATGAGCAAAGCTATTTTCCGATTGACATATGAAGAATTTTTGGCTCGTAAATTAGGATTTTACAGTATTGTAATGAATATAAATCCAGGCCAGTTATTAGACAATTTGAATGTTAAAGTAAATATTAATGAGACATTGCCGATTACTACACTGCTTGTGCCAAATCTGAAATCGGCAAATGAAATCGATTCAGATCCGTCTGATACTCGTAATTATTAAATTCATATTAATTTATTATTCTATTTCAACAATTCAATGAAAAATAATTATTTTTTTGCAGAAAATCCATTTGCAACACACTCCTATTCGGATGACAAGCTTTCAGTTCAAGTCAAATTTTCTCCAAATAAAGCACAACAGGCAGAGATGATGAAAATTTTTAAGGTTAAAATTTATTTTGTGTTAAAGAATTGCAAATAAATATTATTTATTTATTAAACGCTTTTTATGGTTTATAGAATAAAGAAGTAGCTACAACACCATCTGCATATATTCAAGAAACGACTGAGAATTCTGATATTGAAGGAATCAACGGTCAATTTGTTGTTCACTATGACGTCGATAGGAAAAGCAATGGGGAAATATTGGTAACTAGGTTATTTTTATTTCAATTTAGAATAGTCAATGTTTTTTTGCGATTTGCTTATTTAATTACTAAATTGATTACTAATTTGATGACAGATTCTCATATTTTAGTTACTTTAACCCAAAAAACACAAGTTAACACTTATTTTTCAAATGTATTGAGAAGGTTTTTGGTTTTTAGACACAACAACGTGTTAATTGTCTGTCGGTGATCTTAACTATTACTAGTTACACAGGTCACCAACAGAGCGGCTCTGCCTAACTTAATCGTCTTAGTATTTACTTTACAACAAAATTTGTAATTGTGTAATTTTTTTTTAGGTAAACGATGGCTATTTCGTTCATTTCTTTTCACCCCAGGATTTAAAGACATTAAAGAAACATGTGATATTTGTTTTGGATGTGTCTGGTTCTATGACCGGGCATAAAATAGAACAATTAAAAGATGCCATGAACTCAATCCTCAGTGATCTAGACAAAGAGGATTATTTCAATATATTAGATTTTAGTTACAATGTTAAGGTAAATAGTTGTTATGGTTTGTTATAAAAACTGGCTGGAATTAAACTATTTTAATTGATTTAGGCATATAATTTGCACAACAGATCTCTAGATGCGGTTTATCGATCATTGCCAAGTGATTATTATTATGATGAACCACTTGAGGCAAATTACAAATTACCAGAGGTTCCGCCTCCTCCATCACTAGCGACTAAAGAAAATATTGAAAAAGCCAAAGATATTATCGACAAACTTGATGCTCGAGGAGGTATGTACCTATTTATTGTTTAATAACCAAACCTAGTCCAAGTGGGTTTAATGAAGTGCTTTGACGGAAGTGCTCTGCAACAATTTCCTTTATAATTTGATTATTGTATTATTTTATTTCAACTCTCTGTGATATTTCCACAAAACATTATATGATATATAATATATTAGTTATTATATTCATAGGACAAACTATAGTATAAAGTTGAATGCAAAAAAAAGTATTGTTATGTTTTAATATTGTACTGTTAATATCCGAAAATTTAAATAGAATAATTCATTTAACCGAATAATAAAGCAATATGTATGATAAAAATGTAAGCCGTGCAGTGCTCTACAATTGAAAATCTGTCTATTCACCCTCTTGGCCGAGGTTTGTTAATATGTACCTATATTTAAATTAATTGTTATTATTTAACAGGTACCAATATATATGATGCTGTGACAACTGCATTAAAAGTATCGAATTATGCTTTAGAAATGATTGCAAATAAACGTGAGTAACCGAAATAATTAATGTTGTGAGTAATAAATAAAATTTAGATTTTTTTTGATAAATTCATAGCAAATCAAGCACAATATCCAGAGCCCATGATAATATTTTTGACTGATGGTGATGCAACAGTTGGTGAGACAGATTCTCAGAAAATCATGGAAGCTGTAAGAAATTCGAATAAAAATAAAACTGCATTATTTTCACTGGCATTTGGTAAGCGCCATTTCCATTTTAACATGTTTCCCAATAGAAGAATTTAATTAATCATTTTCAAATTTCAGGAGAAGATGCCGGTCGAAATTTTCTCAAGAGATTATCATTACAAAATAAAGGATTTTTGAGGCACATTTATGAAGCAGCCGATGCTGCTGAGCAATTGAGAGATTTTTACAAATACATAGCTTCGCCTCTTTTGTCAAATATTACTTACACATATCCCAAAGACCAAGTATGAATATCCAGTTTGTTTACTCACACAATTTATTTCATTCGATATTTATTTCAGGTTGATGAGGAGAGTATATCTAAATTTGAGCAACACATTTATTTCCGTGGTTCGGAATTAGTATTGATTGGAAAAATTAAAACTGAAAAATTGACCGATACAATCAAAGTAAATGGATATGGACACGATGGACCCATTGATTTCATCCCTGTTGTGGTATTTTTCTTCCATTAATCAGTTATTTTTAAGCTTACCAACTCAAACATATATTTGTATTCACAATTAAGCCCAAAGAAACACAAAGAACGCATTTTTGGCCACTGGAAAGAATGTGGGCATATTCAACCATTAAACAGCTTCTCGATAAAAAAGATTCCCTCGATGATCAATCAAAGAACAGCACCAAAGAGATAACTGATAAAGTTCTCAGTATTGCATTAGAAGTATGTATTTTTAAATTGTTTTCATTACAAGTTATTTATAATAAAATGGATTAAATATTTTCAGTACTCTTTTGTCACTCCTCTTACATCATTGGTTGTTGTTAAACCAAACTCATCATCTGCTGTTGATGCTGAAGAAGTAGGTGCAAGTGGAGGTAAAAATTAATAAATCGATATTTTCAAATCATCCAATTGATAAATGAACAAAAAATATCCACAATAATTAATAAAAAATAATATATGATTCATGTCTATCATTTTGGTCGAATGACATGCGAATTATTGTTAGGGTTTTCAAGCCTTCATTAAGAGATATTAAATTTTCTCAACAGGTCAAGTAAACCAACGACTTTACGGATATGCTTTACCATTATCTTTAACAGTACCAAGTAAGTGATATTTAACTGTCTAATATATGTATGTATAAACGGTGAATTAATTTCAAACATAAAACAAGACTAAAATATGATACTCGCTATTTAATTTAATAATCATTATAATTTGAAATTGGTGTGGAATTTAAAATTATGCCTTACTAACAAAAAATATTAGTACCTATTCTGTTAAATTATTTCATTACAGTTTTGCATGTATGTACATAATATTTAAACCTTTGTATTTTAACACCATGTTCATTTTATCAGATCGTGGGCAAACAGTAATTCCATGGGACTACAAAAGGTTAAGTAGTAAGTTCTTTCACATTTTATATCGATGGTCTAGAGCATAATGGTAATAAATGTTTAAAAAAACTGAATTTTACGGCCGTATACAATGTAATGAG
>JAGTTH010001536.1:0-23250 GCA_022606485.1 Agraylea sexmaculata | reverse complement strand
ATTTGATTATAAATGAAAGATAAAAAAAGCCTTGGGCAATACAACATTATAGCCTTCTGTTTGTATTATAAAACAAATTCAAAATATGATTATTTTTAACAAAATGTTTATTTTGACTTACCCCACTTTCGAATTAATAATGTATGCAATATGCTCACTCACCTGAAAAATATAAAAAAATATTTTTATTAGTTTTGTTGGTGTAGTATCGGTTGAATTAAGGGGGATTTAAGCCCCCTGTGTTTGTGTTTAAACAATAAAAAAATGAGATTTGGTCTTTAATTCCCTTTCAAAGAGGTGGTCAGTTCGGGATTAGGGCGGTAGACGTCCCCGAAGGGGTGTTGACTAAATCTAGGGATTATTTTTTAATGTCACCACTTAGGGGATGCTAAAGTTACGTTCCGAACAACATTCATTCAAAATATACATACAATCATAATTTTATTATTAAAATTATGATTTGTAATCTTAAATTACTGCCGCATGTGGATGATCACATTAAAAAAATATTAGATTGATGAAATAAATAATATTTTTTGAGGTAAGCTGGCTGCAGTTTTCTAAGTTTCTGGCAAAGTTAAATATATTCATAAAAATGATAATTAAATATAGGTTGTGATTATTAAACTCAAACCAAGCCAACTTTTCATATTGAATTTTCTCAAAAAAATCAATTTATGTATATGTAGTTATATGAGTATTTATTTATATACACCCCGAGGTGTTTTTTTAGAAGTTTTATTACAAAAGTTTTATTTGTCACCAACAGAGCGGCTCTGTCCGACTTCAGAACTTTCAGAACGAATCCAGATAATCAGAGTAAACCTAGATCAAGACAATCTTTCAGGATTTTATAAATTTTATTCACGAAAAAATTAATCTACCCAATCAAATAAATTGTTCAAGCTATGCATTATTTATTGCTTCTAAAAATATTTTATTAAAATACAAATAATACACACACTGTGAAATATATTCTTGGGAGAATATGAACAAACCTTTTGATGACGAGGATCAGATTTCTAATTCAGGGATCAGATATTCCAGAGATGACCAATTTGTGGTCAGCCAATTTGGTTCGTCTCCCCATACACATAATGAGAAAATTGCCAAATTCATCTCTTGAGCCCCCTCGATTTATCTTTTTAATCTATTTTAATAATAAATACTTTTCGTTTGCCATACACGGTAATATTTCATAATTCTACCAAAAAACGAGAACACAGACATATCCAATGCATTTTAAATGATAGTCAACCCCATTTTCGATAAGGGTTGACATTATTTCTTATTGTTAGGGTTGATCACAGCAACTCCCTTATGTTTTGTAATGTTCGATACATACGAATATAGAATGTATGCGCATAAATATAATTAGGGTGTTGGCATTGAACCTGTGACGCATAGACAAAGTGCATCCATTCAGCCATCAGGTTGGTCTGAAATGTTCCTCGACATATTTATCGAGAAGTTACAATCGCCATGTTGCCATATCAGGAAAGCCAACTTGCCAACACACATCCTTCTTCTCCTTTACACACTTTACTAACTACAAATTTACCTTTAAACTACCAATACTAAATTATTACTAAATATCTTCACACCGACCAAAGAATATCTTAAAATAACCGTTTTTTAAAGATTTATTGTATATTTAGCAATAATTGTTTGATAGTGTTGATGTCAGGGTGGAATTCCATAAATAAATAAATATAAATTATGTAACCTTCAATAAATTATATATTTTTCACTTAACATTCTTGTACAATTTTAACAATGCAACAGATATAAATATTACGTAATGATTATGTATTAAAATCCTACATAAACATAATATATGTACATTTATAAATAAACAAAAATCGTTTTAACTCAAGGATAATCAAATTTTTAAAGCACGAGTATAGGTTAAAATAGTTTGAATTTGGAATCGAAATTCATTGCAAAACGTGCTGTAAATATATATTTTTTAAATTAACAACTAATTAAAATTTATTAGACTATTTTTGATATCAATACTAAAAAAATAACTAATCAAAAGGCCTAAGGAAGACTCTTTATAAATAAAATATGTTAAAATAGTTTGTCTTTGAAATCGAAATTCATTGCAATAAGTGCTGTAAAAATATTTTTTCAATAAAAAATAAGTAAAATTTATTTGCCAAGTTATATAATATTTATCTACATATAAACCTAATCAAAAGGAATATGACTCATTTCAAATAAAATGTGTTTTATTAAAAAATATATGAAAATTTATTGATTGCAAATGTATATAATATTGTGTTTAAACCCACGAAGAAAAAATATAATTTAAATCAAAAATCACCTGACATAATGATTATCTTAATAAATAACTATCTGGCTCCATTTTAAGATTATTTTTATTCAAATCGAATAACGAATTAGTAATCAAATCTTGCGATGAGTAATTCCCAAGTCTACCCAAGTTTTTTTTTTCATCAACGATTGAAAGAGTGTAGGGTTAGCATCTAAATATAGCTAAGTTTATAAATAAATCATCAAATCTGAATTATTTGCAACTATTATTTATCGTGTTACAAACACAATATTATATTTCAAGTTGACAAATTGTTCGGTGTTCGTATTAATGGAATACAAGTTTGTTCGCCACAAGATCCTCGCCGGGATATTAACACCATTTTAAATAATAACCATCCAGCTTTAATCCCTGAATATTTATCAATATTGTATTGCAGATTAAGCGTATAATAATTTTATTTAGGTAAACGTGATAACACGTGGGAAAAGGTGAATTTTCATGAAATTTTCCATACAAGCACCGTATATTTTTATACAGAGAAAGGTTTATTTTTATTAAATATAAATAGAATAAATGAGATTAGAATATCGGTTGCATTGGGATGATAAAGATGACATTGCTCCCCGCCAAGAGTGTCGCTTCATCGACATTGATAATTTATTATCTCGATAAATCTCCACTTTATTCAATAAAATACCTCTCTTATTGTGTATGCCGTTGACAAATTCCAATATAAATACACTCGGTTAACTTACAACAAAATGTTATCCTTCTAGTTTACACCATATGCTTATATAATAATATATATAAAAGGTAAGGTGTGGATGGTTTATTGAGGTGGAATATAAGAAAATAATTAATATATTATGTATTGAGGAACAAGTACAATACATAAGATATTTTAGATTAGATTAATATTTGGATAAAAAATTACCACTGGCTAAACCAAACCACTAAAAATTCAATTGAAAATAGCATAGGTTTATTAAAACATAATATTACTTAGCGATTGTAAGCGAGAATATACATATTTTCAGTAGTAAATGTATATTTTTGATAAGAACTTTTGCTAAAACAGGTGAGAATATTTAAATTATATAAAATAAATTGATATGCAGAATAATGAAGATTTATTATAACATATTAAAATTAAATATTAAAATAACTAATATTATTCCTAAATTTAATAATGAGAAGACAATTACTTGCACCTTAATATCTTTAAAAATTCTTAGCACCATTTCATAATTATTTATTTATATAAATAATTCAGGGGATAAAGAGCATGGCTATAAATATTGTGGTTTAAATCCCGATCAATCGTTTCGATGTAGGTTTACTCTGATTTACTGTATTGTAAGGTTAATACTGATTATTAAGTCAGTTACCTGTGTAACTAGTAAAAGGTAAGATCACCGACAGACAATTAATTAAAACGTTGTTGTTAAAACAAACATAACAAATAAAGATTTGAAGTCATTTTATAAGATAAATTATCATTAACTATATCTTGGTCACTTTAATCATTATAAAAAAAATACTGTGTTGGTGGGTCATGTGTGTACGAATAGACTAGAGTCTGAAAGTATTGGTGTAAGCGCATACGCACCGCACGCACACACTCTCATTACATTATTATATTGAATAAGACCCTTAATTCCTTAAAATGTATATTTATATATATATATATATATATATAAATGAATGAAGCCCATAATACAAGCAATGTCAGCCCATGAATTGGATATAAGTTAATGGTTTATACGAGTTTTTCATTTCTTCTAATATTTTTCAGTTTGACTAATATTTTTATTTATTTCGGTTATTTAACGTACGAGTATAAAGTGTTGAATTCCTCTCGACATTATTTTCAACGCCTGGCTCACAATGATAATTAAGAAGAGCTGCATTTATTTGAAGTAATATTAATTTATTATACAAATAATGTAGTAATGTTTAAAATGTAAACATTAGAGTTCCAATTAGGCGTGTCACGGCTCCCCGCAGTTTTCATACAAATGGTTGTTGGACTCCCCGCTGAGTTCATTGCTGTATTTCATAACTTAGTTCAACTACATGCCTAACACATTAAGAACTCTTTTAATTACCAAACTAAACAAATATACCACTCAAATTAGGCCTGTCAGTCTAGGCTTTCGAGAGCTGATTGAAGAATACTCGATAGTCATTATACAACCACACAACACAGCAAAGTAAGTTACAGTACAACAGTATTAAAATGATTTAATTGTATTGTAGTTTAATTACTAAGATGAAAAATAATCCAATCGTCCTTAAAGCCTCAATTTTAAGATATAAATTATTTTTATTTTAGACGCAAATATTTAATAATAATTATTGTTTAATAAAAATGAGTACAGGCAATAGACATGCGAAGATTCATAATAATGGGTGATATTTATTATCGAAATTACTTAAGCCCAAAAGTAGGTTATTAGAGAATAAGAACAGATTCAAATCTTATGCTGTTAATGGTTTTTTTTTTAAAATCCCATACTTTTTAATATTTAATATTAAGTATCTCTAATGTCACATATAAAATGTTATTCTCATGTTAGTTATAGATAAAAAGTTTTATATATTCTGCACCATAAGATGTTTTGTATTATATGAACAATGTAAAATTCAAATTAAATAAAAAAATTGTAATATATATTCAAATCTTAAACAATTTAATTAGAATAATCGATTTATTTGTTACAATATAACGTGTGAGGCAAAAGTCCCGCTACCATTTTGATTGCTATTAAATGACTATTTTTTTAAATTTGATTAGGGCTCAACTAATCTAAACGTCACATAACCAAGATGGCGCCCAATCAAAATGATAGCGAAACTTTTGCCCCATCCATTATAATATTTTCTGTCTGGAACTTCATTAGACATTATATTTATAAAAAAAATAATTGTATTGTTTGGATGTCCTATAACCGACTGCCATTTTATTTCGAATAAATACATAATGACAGCGGCATATTATTATTAGCGTAAATAAATACGACTATACCTAACAGATGATCCAAGTTGTGAACCAATTTCCTCTATAAACATATTAACCCCTATAAAGTTATATGGTGAGAATCAACCAAAAACATTTTTTTCTCTCTTTAAAACCGATGTTACGAATTATGTAAAGATTTAATGATTAAAGTAAATCCATATCTCTATAAATCTGTATTTTGCAACAATAAATACAATTATTGTATATATTTTAAGCAGTTTTAAACAGCTACAAAAATACACTTGTACAACATTGTTTAACTCGATAACGGTTCGCGACGCATTGACAAGGGTCAGTGACTTTTTTGTATAATTTCCAAGGCACAAAATGTATTTATCAGTGCTTTTTTCCCGTTTATGGCATTGTATATTTCCACAAGAGTCATCGTATAAATCATCTTATAAATCAATCTACACGAAGGGGACCTCCGATAACAATTTATCAAGTTTTTCAAACAGATAGAGCATGAAGTAAAAAGCTGGCCGATGAAGACATATTGTGCAAGTCGGTCGATCACTCAATGGTATGGCTGTATAAGTGATGGACCGGGTTCGTATACCAGCAGGGAGTCTGTCATGACCTTCATTCAAATATATTATGATGAGACTATATTGAAAAATTAGCCTCGACCCTATCGGAAATTAATGCCCCCTACTCGTTAATTATAAATTTTAACTACAAGTAAATGATAAAACGGGATTTCACTACATATAATCAATGGGTTATTAAAAACCTCGGCCAAGAGTTTGCAATTGCTCAAAATTGTAGAGCAAAATTTTTATTATATTGCCTTATTATGTGGTAAAATGTATTATTTTACTTGAATTTTCGGATATTAACAAAACAATCTTACAACTTAATAATATTAATAAAATATAAGTGTGTGTAGTAATAATCAAACCTCGATCAATTGGGTGAAAAAACAGGTTTTCAATTGTAGAGCACTGCACGGCTTACATTTTTATTATATTGCTTTATTAAGTGGTAATATGTATTATTCTATTTGAATTTTCGGATATTAACAAAACAATCTGATATCATAATAATGTTAATAAAATATTTGTGTAGTAATAATCAAACCTCGATCAAGACGGTGAAAAAACAGGTTTTTAGTTGTAGAGCACTGCGCGGATAATTTTTTTATTATATTGCTATATTATTTGGTAAAATGTATTATTCTATTTGAATTTTCGGATACTAACAAAACATAATAACGTTAATAAAATAAAATTAATATTTTTTAAATTTACATTCTACTTTATAGTTTGTCCCATGAATATAATAAATAATGTATGATAAGTGTAGATGAATATCATATAACGATTTAATTAAATATCAAAGAGTTGAAATAAAATAATACAATAATCAAATATTATAAAGGGCTTCATTACACTTACTTGGACTAGGTCTGTTGATTAACACAAAAATATAACTACAAATTGAAAGATTACTATAAGAGAACAAATATCATACATATTGTAATATATTATTGAATATTTTGGTGCAAATATATAGGTTTGGCTTTTATTTTATATAAGACCATGACTTTCTTATAATTTAGGTTATAAGCATTAAAACTGCATGTTTGATGTAGTATTTATATTGTGAATTATCCAAGAACATGATGTTGAAGAACAGTTTTTTCAATGTACCGAAATATTATAATGAAGTGAAGTAAAAAGGCGAATTTCACCCATTGAGTGATTTATCGGACGGGCGATCACAATAAATGGCAAAAGATCAATTTGAAGAGGAAAAGTACTGTATCAAGTGTATTTTTTTATACAGTAGACCTTTATACAGCAGAAATATAAGGTAAAATGTCCGATGTAAGCTGATAGACGACATTCAATGACAGTATTGTGTAAAAAATATGATTTATTACACGTATCTTCAAACCTAGTACGATCTTATCAATATTTATTTTTATTTCCGCCGAATCAAAATAAATTTCAATACATACGTCCTTTGCGGAGAATATTTATTGATCGAAATGCCAATAAACAGATAAGTGATTTTTGCTGAAACATGTATGAGCAAGATTGACGTTCGATAGCCGGTGATGTTTTTGTGTGGAATTTTAAATTGATTTAAAATACATATAAATGTATTTTCTTGAAACTCTAAAATGCTTATATTGAATTTTTAATATAACAGCAATTAAAAAGCTGAGACTACTGTGGCAAAAACGCATTTAAATAAAATTCAAATTGTACAAATTTTAGAAAGATTGACGTTCGATAGCCGGTAATGTTTTTGTATTGAATTTTTTAAATGTCATAAAATATAAATGTATTTTCTTGAATCTCTAAAAACCTTACATGGAATCTTTAAAATAACAGAAATTAAAATTAAGTCTTGTGTTGTTAATACCTATTTAAATAATATTCAAATTGTACAAAAAATTATTCAAATTTTAAAATGGTCTTTACCAGATTAAATAAATCCATAAGGATATTAAGCTTAAATCAATCAAAGCAAATACATATAAAAAATATAAATTAAATCGATGATTTATATGTTTAATGATGATGAAGATAACCAGACAATAATTAAGGACTTATTTTATTTAAGTACATACATATATATTTTTTTGGAGAATCTAAAAAAACGCACTAATTGTCGATAGAAAATAAGAACGTCCCAAATACCTAAGCTTAACATATTATATCGTAATAATGTGTTTAATTTTTTTTATTAATTGTAAGAAGCAAACTAGAAGATTCTCAATACATTGTTGTTAAGAAATTGCTGATGGTTATGGAATTAAAAATGTTTTGATTTGTTTGCAGAAGGGCTCGTTAATTAAAAACTAACATGTCGACGCCCATTCAGGGGCGGATTTGATAAATTGCCACCACCAACAATATTAATTAATTATACACTCAGTCGGGACACCTTCTCATTTAAATTTATTTAATAAGGCACTTTTTTTTAACACGATGAAGACAAATTTAAATAGTTGACAATAGTAGGTGGGTATTTATTTGAGGCCCTTGAAATAGACGCGGGCTTCAAAGAAAGCCGCCTGCAGGTTTTTGGGTTACCAAAACAACGACTTGTCTTCAATAGTGTTCTGCAAATATTAGTCATTATCATCATTATGATAAACAAACCGTTTCCAGTTTCCAAATACTAGAGAAGATTCTTTTATAAAAAAAAAACAACGCGTCTTTCGAAATACGGCAATATCGTAAATATGTATTGGGTTCTTATAACCAGCTTTTTAATAATCAAAATATAATAAGAACAATCAAACAAGTTTATGATATTTTAAAAGTCAAATAATATAATATAATAGACAATTCACCAATATAAAAAATAAATAAAAATGTGGATTTGGGAGCTTTTGAATATGATCTCATATTGCTTGCTCGTTTGGACACTATTTTGGAAAAATAGTAATCATTTAATTTTAATTAATACATACTATAAAATATATAAAACAGGTATTTTAAATATGATAATATTAAATTAATATCAACATATGAATTTTTTATACAGTTTTAAAACATTGTAAAAATGATGTCATCTTATGAAGAGCGTATTAAGTTATTTTTAAATATCCCATTTAAAAAATCAAGCAAAACATTAAAAAAAAAACATAAACAATTGAAAACCTTATAATCAATAAATGAAAAATAATTATTTAATTATAAATAACACGTGATAAAAATATAAAAATATTTTCAACGTAATTTTAGATATATTTGATAATGCATACTAAGTGACAGTTTTGAAATATTGTAAAAAATGTTGACATTTTAGGAAAACCTTATTAAATTATTTTTTAAACCAAGCTGGCTTACCAAAAATATATATAGAATTTTTAAGCTATTTCAAAACTTTTAGTTTTCGTTTTATTTCATTTAAACAATAAAATGCTCAGTTGTGTAACTTTCATATAAAATTAATTAATGAATAATGCGATCTCTCATCATTTTATTACATATTTAAAATAAAACACTGTTTTTGATTTATGCGTATAATTTTTTTTGAATTTATTCTTTAGCTTGTCGTTATAATATTAAATAAAATGAGAGTCTCTTTAGTATGGATGCCAGATTGGTTCCATAGAGTCCACTTTGTTAAGGAACCGTGTATATTTCTTTGTCCTGTATCGTAATTAACATAAAAACCTCGTGAGAATCACTGTTCTCTGTACTTTTGCTTTTAACAATCGTATTTTTATAACACACTGTCATATTTATCTGGCTGTTTTTCCCATACATTGAATGGAGCATGTATTGAGATTTCTCGATTTCCTGCTAACAAATAAGCTGCGCATTTAAATGTATTCAAAGTGAGGTAGTAATTGAATGGTTTTATTAAGTGAAATCGTGATAGTTGTTATTTTTTATTGATGTTTCAACGAGACTAATACAAGTCGTGATGTTATCAAACAAGTGGCAACGTCACCCAAGTATCTCCTTACCAACATTTGTTCTTTAAAAAACGATGGGTTTCTATAGAATTCCATCAATATATATATAGAAGAAGAGACTCGTGTGCTGACAGAAAATGACATTCCAAGAGAAATAAGTATATTAGTATATTCACAAACCAAAAAAACATATTGTAAATGTCAATTTGTATATTATCAATCTGGGATCCATTTGAGCTTTTGGTATCGAATGCTCTCTATTCAAAATAATCAACCATGAAATAATCACTATTGATAACGAGGTTATTGAATGAAATAACTCATTCTATGGAAAAATTGTGGTTAGAGATAAGTTTTTTAATTTGGCCAGCTACCTAACTCTTGAGTAATTTACTGAATTTTGTGCATTTGATTGTACAAAAAATATCGTATATGCAAACAATACCAACAATATTATGAATAATTTCAAAATTCTTAACGAAATGAGACATTACTTTAATAAATAGCTATTTTTAATACCGTTTTTGTTAAGAGTTTATATTATTTTATTCAATTTTGCAGTTTTTCAATATTTCGTTGACTTAATTTACAAACTGCGTAAGTTCACTTTGCCAAATCTTACAGGAGGGATAAAAAAATCTGAAACAAGCTAAAAAACGCAGATTTAAAATTAAACATTTAAATTTTTTGTTTATATATATATATAAGGTTTCCCAATATTTATTTTAAGAAACCTGTATATGAAATAAAGTTATGTTTATTTGTTGTATACTGCGTTAGAATTTGGTTTTACCTAAACAATCTGTTATTTAGTTGTAAGCATTATATTTTGAAATTATTTTTCTCATATTTGTAAATGGGTTTTAAGTTATCAAATAAGAATGTTATTACAATTCTCATGTTATTTAAAGGTAAAAAATTTAAAAATAAATTGTAATAAACGCAAAAATAAGCGAAAAAACTATAATTTTTTTTAAAAACAATAAATAATATTAATAACGTATAATATACACAATACACACGCAACAGTCACTACTGAGTACTAAAAAGAAACAGCTGATTCCAATATGGTAACCCAAACTCGATTCCAAAATTACTGTTAAACAAGTACTTAACAAATTATTTATAAAAATTATAACCAGCGTGATAGCTCAGGGGATAAGACGCGTGGCTACAAATACTTTGGTCATGCGTTCAAATCCCGCTCAAGTCAAAAAAATGATTTGATCGTTTATTACGACTAGGAGATCGGGAATAATATTAATAAAATTGCGATCGATCGTCTTGATCCAGGTTTACTCTGATTACCTGTATTATAAGGTAAATACTGATTATTAATTCGGTGACCTGTGTAACTAGTAATAGTTACCGACAGATGGGTGTGTGGAGATATATTTTTTTTTAATATTTTTTTAAAAAATATATTGGAGTTGTGCAGTATGCAAAGAAAGCCGCCGGTATTCTAAAGAAGGCTTATTTATAAATATAAAGGCTTATAAATCGTTGTTCAGCCGCTGCAGTTGGTCTATTGAGACATTTGAATCGGGAGTGACAGTGACGAAACGGAGACGATTTAGGGGAAATATAGCAGTGGGTCATTGAAACAACTAACGTGGTTATTATGATCAGTGTTTCGTCACAAACCACATACAAATACACATAGGTTAGCAGAGAAGTAGCCATACAGTTCCATGGGAGTGTATACAATATTTCATGGTGTCGAATGCTTTGTGCACACGCGCAACCCATTCCAGTGACAAATAACCTCTCGTGGACTCAGTCTTGCTTTTACAATACAGAGCTTAAAAAGTGTTATCCCTTTAGCTACCGACAACTCAAAGGGCTACCTATTTGCATTCGAACGGATCTCAACCTGGCTAGTACTTCTTACATACCGGCCCCTTGAATTTAATTCATAGCCACAGGTGTGTGTGGACAACCTAACTTGTCACCTCTACAGTGAGAAAAATATTTGTGACTAATATCGATGACTTATTAGCACGAAAGCGAATCTACAAATTTACAGTAGTAAATATATAGGGTGGAGTTAAGTGAGACTATTTTGCTGCGGCAAAAACTCATATCAATAAAATTCAAATTGTTCTTAAGATGGCCTTACATCTTAAACCTGGCACATTTCTTAAAGAAGTCCACGAGGACATTAAGTTAAAAATAATCAAAGCAAATATCGCAGATTTGAGTAAAAAACATTACACTAAAATTACTAACTTCCCGACTAACCCAATCATAAGACATGGAAATAAAACCAAATATTCCTCGAAGAAAGGTCATTTTACCAATGGACTTCCAAAATTGATATTATTTTTTAAAAAATAAAATGTAAATTTCTAATAATCCACTCAACTCAAATTTGGTTTTACCCAAACAAACTGTTATTTAGTTTTAAGCATTGCTTTTATTGTTGTTGTTAATGGGTTTTTATTTTGTTCCCATTCTTTCTATAATTAAATACAATATAATTATATATATATATATATATATTATTAATGTCAAATGTAAATAAAACATTCATGTTAGTTATGGGTAAAAATATATATACTCTCTGCACACCTAAGTCTATTTCCAAAGATGAATTGTTCTATCAATCATTGTAAAAACTTATACCCAATAAAGAAATTGTAATAATAACTGAGAATATTTTTGGTGTTGGTTGCGATTTTTACTTCCAATAAGTAAACATTGTATTTGCTTATATTAATTGAAACTCTCAATATAATATCCATAATTTTTTTATAAACATTAAATACTTAATCTGCAGAAAGAAAAACATCAATTATTTTTAGACATACAAAATAAAATAAAATGCAATAAACCCCCTGTCACCTTGCATATAATACTAATATTTTGATTATTGTAAAAATAATTACACAACAGACCAATCCGTAGATACTTATTGAAATGATTTATTTAGCTTGTTAATTATGTAAAAATATTGATTGCGATAAAATATTATTAGTTATTATTAAAATCCGGATCGAACGATCTATCGCTGTTCGATTGGCAGATACTAAAATCAAACCAAAATTTTGAATATTTGAAAAAATATAATAAATTGTCGTTAAAGTGCTCTGCTTCTAATGTTATATCTAACAATAGGTTGTAGTTCGAATTTAAAAAAAAGTTGTTTGCCCACCAATTTAGGTTAAAATTGAGGTAATTGTACTTAATTGGTCCTTAATCAAAATCAGCTATTATGTAAAATGGATAATTTTCCCGGTTAGTCTGTAATAATAAGACGAGTCTATTGTCTCTGTTGATCAATTACATCATTATTTAATAGAGTGAATGGCTGAACTATCAATAAAGGAGTCTTATCTCCGATTGTCAGATATCCAGCGAGATATCTTAAGTCGTAATTGACCGAGTGGTTGCGCTGTAGAGGAATATCGTGCAATTAAATGTAATATCGGGCCATAGTTGGGAATGGCGGGTCTTTTCTAAGTCCTCGAAAAGGCCTTGCCGAGACCCGTTTGTAAAAAATGCGATATTAATTGGACCGTTGAAGCAATACAATAAATAAGAAAACGATTGTGCGTCTTTTGTATGCGGCGCGCTATGCCACTGATACTATCTTTGCAGAACTTGAACGTTCCAACGCACATTATACGCGCAACATTATAATAAATTATTAATACTCATTGATAATCCCAGGTGATTTTATTAAAAACCTAGCTGGTATGATCATTTTAAACTAATGCTAAATTTAACGTTGTTTTTTTTGTTGGTATATTATTTATTATCAATCAATTTTTTTAAACGTGTAGTATCGATAACTCAACACATAATTATAAGATTGCCAAATGTTGGATTAACAAAAAATGTCCAAATTATCTAATTTATCAAACGAAAGGAGGAAACACAACCCTTGTTTGTGGACTGTAGTTTATTTTTTTAGATTATATAATCAAATATTTTTCCTTTATTAGCGATGGCTTAACTGGGGTTGGGTTAAAGTACTAACAGGCGCCTCTGATGAAAAATGTTATTGAAAAAGTATTGGATTATGAAAACTACAGTGTACAAAGAATGTTTAATCATTAAACCTATATTAACAATTAAAAAACATACATATAAAAAAATATCGTAAACAGATCAAATACAAAACACAATCTGAATAAGACCATGCATTTAAACAACTATTAAATTATTTAATTAAACCTTGAAAGCCTTTGACAAGTGTGGGTTACTTTCTGACAACACTATGATATTATTATCATGAATTAACTACACATATAACTAATATATTAAAATCAATAGATAACTTACAAGTATTTTATGGAATGAGTACGGAATCGATGTAAAGTGCGCATACACGGCGATAGGCTGTAACAATATTTATTCAATCAAAAACAACTTTGATTGATAATAAAACTATTAAGTAACTACTTGGCTATATTATAAATATATTTTTATTAAAATTTAATAAGCGATTACTTAACAAATCTTGCGATGAATGTTATAAAAGCGCGTGCACCGGCTACGATCCATGTATGGAGCAATTACATGGTCAAATAATTTTAAATATAATACTTCTTTAGGATAAAATATACATCGATATCACATCATTTATCTGAAAAGCACTTCACCTAAAACGGAGACTGATAGTGGAAAAACGGTGTACCAAGTCAGTCGATCAGGTGCCATGATGCAATCTTTACACAAACTGCATATCTAATTCATCCATCTACTCTTATACCGATTAGCATATTGATTTGTATTTAATTGGACACATCAATGCAAATACGGTCTCATCATTTGTATTTATATATATATATATATATATATATATATATATATATATATATATATATATATATATATATATATGGCTATAACATGAACGACAGTATAAAATATAATTGTGCAATAAGAGTTTGTTAGGTTAGGTTAGGTTAGGTTAGGTTAGGTTAGGTTAGGTGCTAAAAAAACACACACGTTGATCCAAATGAACGATGATGATAAATATTATTTTATGGTTTATTAATTAATAAATGATTCTTAAGGCGCGCACAGACATGAGTGCTTCTAGATGCTCGTTCATGTCTAACTTAACTAACTGTTAAATTTCTCTCATTGGCGGAGATATAAGAATCACCCATGAACATATTATATTTTTGCGATATTTATGTTGTGTTATCAACAATCACAACCGTTTTCAGTAGGTTTGTTACGCCTGTTTGCGCGTATCTAAACTTTTACATTATCTATAAACTTAAGTGATATAGAACATTTAATATGTTAATGGTTATTTTGATAGTATTTCTGAAAAAAGTCTTTAGATACCTTTATAATAATAATAATATATTACTACAAATATAATACAATTTTTAATGGGTCTATAATATCAAATCCGATTCAAAGTACCTAAAAAAATCCTTATCAGTCAGAATAACTGATAAATTTTATATTATTAAATCATTACTTTAATCGCAAATATTTTTACGCAATAACCACACAAATCGATTAAATTTATACGATAAATTTAATAATCCATATTAAATGTAAAATTTATAAATTTGCATGTGGTTGGGTATAAAAAAGTTGAGCTTTGACCACAAATCGATATGGGGACATTAAAATTTTATTATCGAATAAATTCAAGGATTCACACTGCCGACAGTAACTGACTGCAGATAAACTGTTTTATGCCCAACAGGGAGTCGAACCGGTGTCGTAACCATTGAGCTAATTTCTAACGGTGCATTTTTTGAAAACATGTGTTGCCATAAAAACGAATCGCTCGTAATATTTACGAGTGTAGTGAATGATTAAAGGAATAATATATATATATATGGTATGATATAATAAAATATGATAGATATTGGTGTGAAGTACTTAGTATGTTTAATTTGATAGTCACTTTTACTAGTTATAGTTGTAAGTCATATTAATGTAAGTATGTGAGGGTTTCTCCCCCAAATATTATAGAAGGGTAACAGAGAATGTACAGGGCAAATTACCACCTTCCAGACGAAGCGGATTCCACTAGACATTTTATGGAAAATGAAAGACATTTTTGTGATGACCTTTTATGTCTTCTCATCTCAAAACGACCCAACTCTTAAATAAAATCTTACGAACCTTCATAAGCGTTTCTGCCGTTTTAAAACCGTTCAGTTTATCTTAAAACGGCAGTATACTTTTTACTAGATGTTGTAATTTGGATTTATTATTTTAACAATCCATGATTGTATTAATATTGCTAGTTTAAGATAAGCAAACGATCGGATTTTACAGAGTTAAAAGCCATAATATATCCAAAGAACAAAGGGTTATTTGTAACTATTAATCCAATGAATTAGATAAAAAATAATTTATAGGTATCTATCGAAATATTTTTTTTTTGTAGACTTTTGTCTACTATTAGGCTGATAATTGAGGGGTTGAATGGAATAAGGGAGTACAATTTATTTGTCAGTTTCTTGATGATCGAGTGTTTTATATGATGAATAATTGTCTATATAAACAGGTTTATTTTACGGGAAAAGGGCGTATCGTACTATCCGCCCTTAATTAATGTTAATAATAATGAATATCTACAATCCAACGAATGGTTGTTGATAGTGTAGACTTCTTGGTGGAATTCCATAATTTAAGAATATATGTTATTTTTAATTTACACAATCATTAATGTGGAACATATTTCTTTAACATAATGAATGGTGTTTCAAAATATCTATAATCAATTAAGGGGATAGGACGCGTGGCTACAAATACTAAGGTTCGAATCCCGCTCAAGTACAAAAAAATGATTTGATTGGTTATTACGACTGAGATATCGGGAATAATATTAATAAAATCGCGATCGATCGTCTTGATCCAGGTATACTCTGATTTCCTGTATTGTAAGGTAAATACTGATTATTAAGTCGGTGACCTGTGTAACTAGTAATAATTAAGATCACCGACAGACAATTAACACGTTGTTGTGTCTTAAAAAACCCTCTCAAAAAAGCTCCTCGTGGCAATAAATGTTTAAAAGATATTAGGTTTCGGATGTAAGCGATTGATTTTTAATGGCTAGTTTCTTCAAGTCGTGTTAAATCTCGAGCTAGTGTCACTCGGCGAAATACGGGCCAAATGCGTTTCTTCAAGATGTAGTAACTGTCAAATACTTGCTCGGCAATATCGCCGTGTTATAGCTAATTTTTATGTTCGTGTTATATTTCACCTTCCATTCCAGTTCTTAGTTCTCTTGAATGCTTGCGATACACACATCGGAACCGCTCGGCTATGGCTATGACATGGGCTGAAGAAACAGGATATTTGTATATGACACGAGATTCGTACAATCTAAATAAATTAGTCAGTTGTAAGGAAAAATCCATTACTTGAATTATTTTTATTTATTTATTTATTTACGCTCCGAAGAGCTTTTTTATTTTTAGAAAGGGTCTTTTTGAGAGGGTTTTTTTATACACAACAACGTGATAATTGTCTGTCGGTGATCTTAACTATTACTAGTTACACAGCTCATCGACAGAGCGGCTCTGCCCGACTTCGATCGCCTCAGTATTTACCTTACAATCCAGGAAATCAGAGTAAACCTGGATCAAGACGATCGATCGGGATTTTATTAATATTATTCCCGATCTCCCAGTCGTAATAACCGATCAAATCAATTTAAAATTCTTGACTTGAGTGGGATTCGAACCTATGACCACAGTATTAGTAGCCACGCGTCTTATCCCCTGAGCTATCACGCTGGTTACCATTTTAAAGGTCTTATAATAAAACAAGCCTCATTCAAATGTATACAGGAGAAGAAGACCCTCACTTTGTATACAAATACGATTATTATTCGCGTTAATTGTGGGAATTGTAAGCTGATTCTTGCATATATTGTATGGGGAAGTCATAAATTGAAGTTGGTGTATTATTAAATAGCGAAGGAATGATTGAATCGAGGTGTATTATTTGGGCCGTGTTGAAGTTTTCGTTTGAGAGGTGGTGGGTGAAAATAGCGGATCTATTTCGGAGGCACATAAAGAGGGTGTCCTCATCAGGTATTCCTGGCAGCGCCTTGCTGGCACACATAGGCAGCCATCTTTACCACCCTACACCCTATACAGCCCATCGGCCACCCCTCCAAACTACCCCCGGCAGCTACGTGACGAGAGTGGAAAGGCCGTCACGTAGTCTGCGGAAGCGACGCAGTTTCTCATTAAAACTTCCGGCCGACTCTGGATCGATGGATGCTGCGGCAGACCTGCTCACTTTTATGTGCTTCTACTTTTTATATTATCTACATTATTTATGAATAAAATTAACCTAAAGAATTTCGAACAACTCACAACAAAATCACATTATTAGAGCACACATCTTAAAGAAGTCTACGAGGACATTAAGTTAAAAATTACTTCTTACATACCTGCCCCATGAATTTAATTCATAGTCACAGGTGTGTGTGTGTGGACAACCTAACTTGTCCATACAGTAGTAAATATATAGGTTGGAGTTGAGTTAAGTGAGAATATTTTGCTGCGGTAAAAACTCATATCAATAAAATTCAAATTCTTCTTAAGATGGCCTTACATCATGAACCTGGCACATTTTTTAAAGAAGTCCACGAGGACATTAAGTTAAAAATGATCAAAGCAAATATCGCAGATTTGAGTAAAAAACATTACACTAAAATGACTAACTTCCCGACTAACCCAATCGTAAGACATATTATTATTTTAAAAATAAAATGTAAATTTCTAATAATCCACTCAACTCAAATTTGGTTTTACCCAACTGATATTTAGTTATTCAGCATTATATTATGTAATTTGTGTGTTAATACAGCTTTTATTGTTGTTATTATTTATTAATCTTCATATTTGTAAATGGGTTTATATATTTTTCTCATTCTTTCTATAATTCAATAGTAGTATTCATGTCAAATTTAAATAAAACATTATCACATTAGATATTGCTAAAAGATTTATAAACTCTGTACACTTAAGTCTATTTCCAAAGATGTATTGTTCTATAAATCCTTGTAAAAACTTATACATAATAAAGAAATTGTAAAATACGTATATAACATTATTAGTAGTGATAATATGGGTGATGTGAAATTTTGGTTTAATTTGCTTCTACAAGATGGGTTGATCGTTAAGAGAAATATATAATATAAACGAATAAAATTCTTATATAAACGATACAAGGAAATACGCTACTCTTTGATAAGAATATGATATTAATATCATCATTAATAAACGAACCAATTAATCAATAAAAATTAATCTCAATAACAATTTTTTTATGGAAAGGGTATGGAATCGAGGCGAACTCAAAAAAGGATGTAAATTTCTTCAATCAATAACTACTTAAAATTACGATTAACTGAATAAATAAACTATCTAGATATATTATTAAAAAAATATTTTAAATTATATAAGCGATTATCGAAGAAATCTTGCGGTGAATAATTAAAAAGCGCGTTCACCGGTTACTAATTCCGTAGACAAATAATTTTAAGTCTACTACTAATACATTTTATAAAAAAATGTGAACCCTTTATCATCTAAAAATAGAGAGTGTTTAATTCATTGCCTGTCTAAATGAAAATTGTTTACAGGAACACAGATTCAGACTAGCAGATTTAGACAATTCTCATTATCTAAATGTCAATTCGTTCGTAATAAGCTAACTTTTTAAATATTTTAACTTAATTAGAAGACACCTTGTATATTGATTGAGAGGTAAAGAGAGTCCAAACTAGACCCTAACGAAAAGAATGGATCTTTAATGACTAGTTTTGGTTGACATTATTGGAATAAGGTGGCTTCAAGTAAGATTAAAAAAATTCTCCATACGTCTTGATTCATATTTTATGAATTTAAAAAAAATAGATAGAATAGTAGGTAAGTTCTGTCTTTTCAAATCAAGATAATGCAAGAATGTGTGAGGATTGAATGTGATGGAGAAAGTGCAAAAGTGGTATACTCTTTGGAAGTGGGATTGGAAAAGTTCTACCGTAAAACATTAAAGTACTACACGTGACAATACTATTAAAACTACCACTATATTCCCTCTTTTTCACATTAAATGAACTAAATTCTTATATATATTATTCATTCAACATTTAAGTTTATCTTAAAATTATTATTCATCAGTTATTTCTAACATGATTTAAGCGCTTAGAAGCCAACGCATCAAAATGACGTATTAGACAAACAAAGGATAATAATTTATTTTAATAGCAAATCATTGTTTTTCTTATTATAATGGCGTTTAATTAAGCGACAAATATTAAAATATTTTATGGGAAAATCTTCTAAAAAAACAAGCACATTTCGTCTGAAAACATATATTTAATTCCGCCTAAGACGCATTTAATGATAATATTTTTTTTATATTTTTAAAATTTTCTTGAAATACTAAAATTTTTATGAATTTTGATTAGTTTTTCCAACTTTTAATGTTTTAATCTATTTCAAAAAATTTATGATATAGATAAGCTCACATTTTTTAAAACGTGTAAAAACTTGTGAATGAAAATAATTGATTGAAACTTGATTGATTATAATTTTAAAAAATGGAAATCCTTCCTTTTTCCAAAATCAATAAGTTACAAGTTTAGTTTTAATTAATTTATCCAGAAAGCATATAGTCAGTTAAATAGAAGAGAGACTACATTAGTTACATTAGAATCGTTTAGGAGTTTCTTATAAAATTAAATGACTACAATATTTGTAGCCAAGCACCTTATTTATTCTGAGCTGATATAACAAAATTAATAAAATTTAATCTTAAAAAATATACTATTTGTTTCCACATTGTTCCAATTGTTATTCCACAGTTATTTTATTAAGGAGTCCGAGTACTTTTGACTACTAACGTGTAGTCATCTTCAGAGACTGGAAGATCTAATAGTAATAAAATTACTGTGGAAATTACAAACAATATATTTCTTTAAATTATAGGATTCCACCAAGAAGTCATCAATATCTTTATTATTTTCTAAAAAACAATTTAACGAATTTTTTTCTGAACTTTTCCGCATTAAAATAAAATATTTTGAAGTTACCCAGTCTGCAAAGAAAGTCGACAATATTGTTAAAACGGATTCTCTTAAATTTAAGCTGTAATATTGTCAAATTTTATTGAAACTGTATTTGAAAGCTTTGGAGAATATTATTTTATTTATTGTTTAGGAAAAACGAAAGTTTGTCAACCTTATATTTTAATACCAACCAAAATATTAAAGATACATCAACACAATGTATGGAAAAATTATAGAAGAAGTCAACACTATGAACAAAATGTAATTTTTTGCACAAAAATAAGTATTAACTTGTTATTGGCAATAATCTCACAATTGAATAAGAAAGATGAGTATTCTTGTAAGGTCGTATATAAATACACATAAGTGGTAGTAAAATATTGCTTATAGAAATATTAGGGTGGTATAAAAGCTGTACTATATGTTTAATAAATTCGTCAAATTGTTCCACATTAACATATTTTAAATTTTTTATTGAAACTGTATTTGAAAGCTTTGGAGAATATTATTTTCTCTTGTTAAGTCAAGATTTAGAAACAATCAAAAGGTTGTCAACCTTATATCTTAATACCAACCAAAATATTAAAGATACATCAACACAATGTATCAAAGAATTATAGAAATGCACAAAAATAATTATTTACTTGTTATTTGTAATAATCTCATAATTGAATAAGAAAGATGAGTATTCTTTTGAGGTCGTATATATATATATATATATATATATATGTATATATATATATATATATATATATATATATATGGGTAGTAAAATATTGATTATAGAAATATAAGGGTGGTATAAAAGCTGTACTATATGTTTAATCGTTTCCCATTTATATATTTTAAAATTTTATTGAAAGTGTATGGAAGAATTATAGAAGAAGTCAACACTATGAACAAAAATAATGATTAACTTGTTATTTGTAATAATCTCATAATTGAATAAGAAAGATGGGTATTGTTGTAAGGTCGTATGTACATATAAGTGGTAGTAAAATATTGGTTATAGAAATATTAGGGTGGTATAAAAGGACGTGCGTGTCGATGGCAACACGTCCCGATGACGCGATGCCAGTTAACATTAGGAAGTCTGCTCACGAACGTCAATAATGACGCGCGTGTAATATTGGTTGGTAAGACGGGAATAGAACCTTTGAGCACGTGAGACCACATTGGACATGCAGCCTGAGTACTGCTCCTTGGACCTTGACAGTATCACTACAATATACATGGACATGGACCTTGACAGTATTACCACCGCAACATTTATATTATTAGCACCCTGCACTCTTTGTGTGTATCACTGTTTAGTTCAAGTGGATCAAGTGGCCAAAAACATGAGTTACCTGGCAAACATTATACTGTAAACATCTCTCTTCGTATCTTCAGTTATATTTCACAGTAAAATGGGTAAATGCATTGTTACTACATGTCATATGGACTCAAACATACACTCAAATACATCTAGCCTCACTTTTTACCAAACACTACTTCTTTAACATGTTTAATTAAAGTATTGTCACAACCACACTCAGTGGTCACTATAAATGTGTTGAGTGAGGGAGACACACTTATGCCTTTATCGAATAGGAGAGAAGAGTGCAACAATACACGGGTTTACACGAAATTGACAAGAATTATTTATATGCAATGCGATATCTAATGTTTATATATTATATGACCGAGAATTTTCAATATTTATTGATATCATGTTATTGATGATATCGATTGTCAAAATCACAAACGTCCGCATTTTTGGTGAGTTCTACAGGTTTTCTTACTTTACTTTAGTTTCTTAATATCGTGACGCCTTCCCTATTGGCGGGAGTCCCTTTATAAGGGGTTGGCCAGGCCACCTTGGCCTTTACGGGAGAATATAGTAGAGATGGTTTCCCAGGCCACCACACAGCAATGAGTACTTAAGATCTACTTTGCTAAGCTAGATCTACCAAGTGACTCCGGTGCCGTGAATCGAACCCGGGAGTCTTCACTCACCAATCCGTTACACTAACCACTGGGCCACAAGGCGGATTATTAGTTTCTTAAATATCTAATAAATAAAGCTTCTCCCGGAATGTGAAAACATGTCCAGAAGATGTATGTATGTGCACTTTGATTGATATTATATTCATATTTAAAATACGCAACATCCACACTGTTCTTATGTATTTGATTTAAGCATTGCGTAATTCGTCGTTTCATATTAAATTATGAAGAATTATTGTACAAAATTCGATACATAATAGAACCTAGGCTTTTTATATTTATGGTTTATTATGTTTTGAATAATTTGAGGCAATATATTATTTGTTATTGAATGGATTGTTTATGATATTTGTGGTCAGAGGGGTTTGTCTAGGCGGTCAGTGAAGCAAGTTGGATCGATGACGTGACGGTGGCGTAGCCTCACGTCTGGGGGCGCCGCCCCTGGCACGTCGCGCCGTTACACGTACGGAGCCTGAATTACAGCCACAAGCCCCTTCTTCTCAATGTAGGCTACATTATCGACCTCTTGGCACGTCCTCTAACACCGTGTCATC
>JAGTTH010001533.1:0-10418 GCA_022606485.1 Agraylea sexmaculata | reverse complement strand
TATTTATTAAATATAATTTACATACAAGTCTTTTACTTATTTTAATACGGAGAACAATCAAGTGGTAATTAAAATAATAAATAATTCATAATTTAATTTTTGGGAAAACATACAAAAACCCACTTGTAGAGCCACTGTAAATATATGTAATACATAATAAATTATATTAAATTAAAATTTAGAAATATAAACAATTTCTAAATACCTTATGAATAAAACAAAAATATTGGGAAACACAAATTTAGTAAAATCATTAAAAACTGTAGAGATAGACAAGATTAAATGTATTTGTGAAAAATTATATGATAAAATCAAATATAGTAAAAGCAGAAAAACAACTTATTTGGAATCATCAACAAAATGGATCAAAATTAGATGATTTTACATAAATATGATACACAACTATAATTACAACTTAGTGTTAAGAGAATCCGTTTTTTTCATTTTAAGTGTTAAATTTTTGCAAATAAAACAGTGTAAATTAATGAAATATTTTAATAAACCACAACAGTACAAACATGTACAAATTTATATTTAAATTGTGCCACTGTTGTATTAAAATGACATAATTTAAACATACTTAGCATCTTTGGATATTTGAAAAATAATGAATAATTTACTACCATTTCTACCACTTATTATAATTGTATTTCAAATATGTACGGAATATTTAACATAAATTTAAATCTAAAAAAAATAATATTATAAACGGTATAATATGAGTTGTTTTTGGTGTGGAATTCTGGTTGTTTACATAGGGAAAATTTGCATTGCACAGTTACATTAAATAGCAATTATTCAACGTTGAGAATATCATCAATTCATATTTGCAGATCATTAATCTCCCAAATAAACAGACGCATGAATAATAAATAAGAATACCTAAATAAGCAACCCAACACCCTGATTTGTTATGCGTTTATTATAATAATTCATAGCTTAAATTGTTACAAAACCCCCGAGATGGTTAAATAAAATATTATTTTCCAGAATACGATAGAGGAGAATCAAGAAGCATAACAAAAAGCATATTATGCTCGATCGGTACTATTATTTCTATAATTATTGTGGCGCTCAAAGTTGATTCGTATAAAGGGTAATATATTATAAAATAATTTATTGAGATAAGAGATGATATGTGTTATTTTTACAGATATGAAAGAGACCGAAAGAGATTAACGGATGATGCTTTATTAATTTATCCGTTCAAACTACTGAAGGAGAAGAATCAACTTTTCCTCTTAGTCATCACAATATTCTTGGGACTACAACAAGCATTTCTGAGGATTGATTATCCGACGGTATGAATTTATAATAAAAATAATATCCACTTGAGAAAAGATTTTTTTATTTGTTTCAGATAATTTCGGATTACTTACCAGAAATGAGAAATCCAGTGTTCGTGATTATTTGTTACAGTATTACTAATTTTATATCCTGTCTATCTATGGCTTTTCTTACAAAGGTAATATTTTTTGGGATTAATTATTTATTTATTTTTATACGTCCCGAGTGTTAATTTATTATGTCTCGGTGTTAATCAAAAGAGCGGCTCTGTTCTACACAATAATTATCTCAGTATTTACTTTACAATCCAGAAAATCAGAGTTAACCGCTTAATATACATATATTATAATAAGTTAACCGTTTGATATATTTTATTTGGTAAAAAAATATTTTATTAACCAATACAAATTATTCAGAGGCTTGACAAGAAATACTATGGTTAAATTATCTAGAATAATCAATCGTCTTATCCCCATTTAACAATAATTTTTAAGGTAATTTTCGACACATTTTTTTTTAAATATTTATGAAATTTATTAATAATACTATTTAACACTTAATGCTTGTATTGAACACTTAATAATTAGATGATTTAAATCCTCAAATAAATATAATGCAAACATTGATTTTCTACAATAATAATAAATTGAATAAAAACTCTCCAAAATTCCATAACCACAAACTCACAATATCTGAGATGAAAAGCAAGAGATTAACAAATTATAATAAATGTGATATTATTTTGTTTGTCAAATATGATTAATAAATTAATAAGGCATGGGAATAAAATTATTAAAAAATCTATCATAAAAATCTTCAAATATTATATAAAAAGTTCATGGTTAAGAAACTGAACTCCACATTCATTCATTTTTGAAATATCACAAGTAAATCTAGATAAAAACTTTTGCAGCACTTTACATATTGGCTGTTTTCAAGGGTAATGCATTTTCGTAAAATGCATTAGTTAACAGATTTTCTTTGCAGATATCATCTCAGTGAAGTTATTTTTCAAAGCCATTAATCACTAACCATGATGACAATGCTCGTGTGAAAAGTTCTTTTCAAATAATTCACTGGAAGGTCGCCAAAAATCTTCAGGGAAACCCTTTTCCTGAAATGCAACACAAGGTTACACAATATAGAAAAAATTATCATAAATCACGGTAAATTCACACATTTCCATACATTTATCATTCTTAAGATTGAATGTGTCAAGTGTTAAAATTAATCCTCTTTTTTAGTTGTATCCTCTTTTGTAATTAATCCTCTTTTGTAGTTTATTTAATTGTAACCCTATTTTAATTGATAAAAATACGTAGGAGATTACAGTTATACCTAGAAACGCGAAATACTTACGGGATAGTGAAAAATGGCTTAAGAGATTCTTCATACATACGAAAGATTTCTCAGTAAAGAGTAGATTATCCTAAAATGGTAAATGGAAAAACTTTTGTTCAAATAAAAAAATAGAAAAAAATCCATCCCAAAGGAAATTTCACTTTAATTCACGTTTTGTTCGCCACTACCGTATTAAAAACGGTTTCAAAATATGGTTTTATTTATTTATTTTTACGCCCAGTGGGCTTTTGAGATGTTTTTAGACACAACAACGTTTTAATTAATTGTCTGTCGGTCATCTTAACTATTACTAGTTACACAGGTCACCGACTTAATAATCACTATTTACCTTACAATACAAGAAATCAGAGTATACTTGGATCAGGAGGATCTATCAGGATTTTATTAATATTATTCCCGATCTCCCAGTCGTAATAACCGATCAAATCAATTTAAAAATTCTTGACTTAGTGGGATTTGAACCAAGGATAAAATATTTGCAGCTACGCGCCTTATTCCTTGAGAATTATTTAAGAAAAAATTCCATGTCATTTCAACTACAAAACAAATTAGAACTATTTACAAAATTGCTAGTTACTGACCTGATAATGGATACTGAATCTTTCGGATATATTCAATATAATATTGAAATAAGAGAATGTTCATGCGGTGCTCTAATCGTATACGCACCAATACAACCAGCTATAGCACTACTCATTAATACACTGTCATTATTATATTGAATATGACTGTATGAGCTACTGTTATTACAAAGCGCAATACTATGTAAGTTGACAAATGTCAGTTGCCGAGAGAGGCGGGGGAGGGGGAAGGCGAGTGGCCAGTGAAAACAAACAAGATTGAAGAAAAACAATTTTTAACTACTGGCCTACTTGCACTATGTATATATTGCTAGATCAGTTAAGTTTCACGGTCAACTATCACAGTATAAACATAGAATTAAATCAAGCGGGTCGTATTTCAATTGTACACATATAAAACAAAATATTGAAAAGATTCTACTGTGTTAGTATTTTTTTATCAGAACCATTTCAATTTAATATATATGATTTTCAGAGAACAGGAAGAATGGCGATGGTTGTTATGGCTTCTATTCTTCAATCCGCCATTATAATCACACTGTTGGTCTGGAAACCTACTTATGAAATTCCTGTATTTATTTTTATTATATCTGGATTGTGGGGCATCTGTGATGGCATTTGGTTTGTACAAATTAATGGTTAGTACTCTATTCACAATTATTACACTTTACCACAAAACTCTCTATGAATAGTATTCATAATGACACCAGATGCTGGGCTGCATGAAAATCTAATTATATAAAAATATCATACTATGCTCAAACAAGCGATGCTTTGAAATAATAACATATGAATTTTGATATTCAACCCTTCCGCATATCAAATAAGTGTCCTAAGTAAACTGGTCTAGGATAAAATACAATGTCCATATTAATGAATAGGTCAACAAATCACTGCGAACAAACAGTTTTTTTTTCCTCTCTTTGCAAATATTCTAGGATAACTCGCCTGTATTCGAGGTTGTTTGTGGAAGGAAACGAAAGCTCATTCATTCCATTACCTGTCTAATACGAAATCAACGAAGATAAATGGGTTTAGCCTATAATTTAATGCTCGGTGATCGATATATTGTTGAAAAAATAACACCTAAAGCATACAGCAAACTGCACATAAATATATTTTTTATGTGCATATAGATATTATCTAAACTTTACATCTGTAATTTATTCAAGAAACTAGTATTTTAATAACCTATTCGATTTTTTACTGCTTGATAAGTCTAGACAGGATTTTGCCTCATTCTTAAGAAATACAACAGTGTATGCAAATTATTTATATAATATAGTAAAAAATATATTTATCACTAATTTCATTGATAGAGGATCGGTTTAAATAATAATAAATGTTTATTAAAATCCGTGGCATCTATGTATTTAATAAGAAGATAAATAAGCAAAAAAAATTGAATATCCCATTCAAAAAGTATTGCAAAAATATTAGTTTGTTTTCGTATGCTTACGCAGCAAATGTAAAAAGGGCGATAGATTTTTTTTTCAATTAATATCGACTAGCTTTATTAAAAATACATTTTATTTTAAATTAAATAAGGAATTATTAACCAAATCAGGCGATGAATGTTAAAAAAGCGCGACTACTGCTTAGTTATTTGTGTGAAGCGATTCTGTTGTCAAATTATTTAAGCTACAGCTATTTTTTATATATTATGAATATCAAATAACAGTGGTTTGTGATTATTAGCGAAAATAAATAATTTTATAAAAAAATACTAATCATTATATTGCGTTAAAATATTATCAATGAATAAAAATCCATTCTCTCAGCAGAATAGCATTTTTTTTTTCATTTTTAGCTTGATTTTTTTCAGCAAGAACTAAGTTACATAGATTTTTACATAAAATTAATATATTTTGAAGTGACAGTCGCTTATTATTATTAGCTTATATGCATAGGATTAACACTAAGCGACCATATTTTTTTAATCATTTATTAATACTGTTGTATGATTTTCCAGTATCACATAATATAGTATTCAATGTATCACTTCATAAGTGTGTCGCATTTCAACGATGTAGAATCCAATCATTGTTGGATACGGAAATCCTATACAATTGAATTTGTGTTTGCATAACGATTTCATATTAAAATATATTTTTTCCATCGATAGTAGGAAATATTTAATTGAATTCTACATTGTATATAATAAGACTATGTTGAGATAATGACAGCTGAATCGGAGGTATTATACTCTGTAATGAAAGGTAATTTCACAGTTTGTCTCAAATCTTCCCACTAACCTGGATCTTTTATCTGATCTAGACTACACTGAAATGTTACTTTGTGTTTGACGACAAAACTTTATGGCTCGGTGAAAGAAAAAGGAGAATTTTTACGTTTTTATGGCATTTCGATACCTGAATTTATGATGTGCAGCACATTTCATACATTTGTATTGTCAACGCCGAAACCAAAATATACAAAACTACGCCATTTATCTTCATAAAAATTTATCGTTTGCTTGCACACAATTTGCAATCTCTTTGAGTTTGCACTTTATAATAAATCGAACTTATTTCAGAGTATTTTGTATAGAGTTAATACTTTGAAATGAGTGGTTTATCAGATTGCAAACAAATAGTAAAGTAAATTATTTAATTTTTATTTCAAGATGGCGGACCAAACTCGATTCCAAAAGCCCGAAATATTTTTAATTCACTTATCTTCACAGTTAGTTCAAGTCCACCCAATAGTTATAATATATTATAAATACTTATAAAGTCTTATTGAAGAGATTTACATATTTTTTTCTTATTAAATTGTGAAATAATACGATATCAAAATGGTACCCTTAATTGAGATGCTTGCTGGAATAAGGGCGTATACTAAAATTCTCAGTCTCGATATAATCGAATAAAACCTTATATATTTGATATGATAAAGTATTGTCTTTGGTAACAGGACATTTAAAAAAATATATTGATCAATAGAAAATGTTGAGTTTATTTATGAATGTAATTTTACGGAAAAAGGGCGTATCTAGTTTCCCGCCCTTAAACACATGCCCTCAATTTCAAACAGTTATTTGTGTCTATTATTAAATAAATAAAGCATCTGTCATCATTTTTATTCAATTGACTTTATGGTATTACTACAAACAACTGTGATTGGCGAAAAGCATGAAAACAAAGAGTGTACTGAATTTGTAAAAAAAACTTAATATTCCAAAAACGCTCTCACAGGAAAATAATTATTTTTATTAATGTTGGTGTGACGAAAATTTATTATAAAACGGCGGTCGTTTCATTAAAAGAGCAGAAATAATTAAATTCGCTTCCGACATTGTAATGTATATTTGCTTCTTTTTTCCCCCCTTATAAATGAATGTCTTTATTTTTTTAGCTTATGGAAAATATTAATAACGGACTATTTTTTCAGCTTTATATGGAATTATATTCTCTTTATCTGAAGAGGCAGCTTACAGTAGTTTTGGACTATGGACATCAGTTGGTTTTATCATAGGATACTTGTACTCTTCATACCTAAACATCGATACAAAACTGTATATTATTTTGGCTTTTCTCATATTGGGAATGGTGGGTTATATGATCGTCGAAAACCAAGAAGTGAAGAAGAAACGCAAAACTTATTTGGAATGGTCTTTGAAGAATTCTCCTATATCCAGAATCGGTGCCATGTTTGGCCAGACAGACGGAATCGATAATAAGAGTTTTCATATATAATATTTTATATAATTTATTCATATTTTGCTAACCCATTAATGTCTATGAATCCGCCATTTCGATGGATGATCTTAACCCAAGTTGTATTTATATTAGATGCTTATTAATACAGATATTATGTGAAAACTTATGATAATGTCATAGTCTTATTATAATAAAAGCTAATATGCAATAATAACAATGAATGTGTACTTTGAATGAAAGCCAAAAAGAGAAAATATTCATGACAATATATACATATATATATATATATACTATATATATATATATATATATATATATATATATATATATATATATATATATATATATATTATTAAAAAAAACATTTTTAAAATGCTTGTATTTTTATTCCTTGTGAATAGTCAAAATGTATACTAAAAACGTGGAAATTAATATTTATTAATAAGAGCTAATTTATAAAGACCGTAATAATCACAGGAGACTAAATTGAGACCCCCAAAAGGGTATAATAAAGGTTTTTCGACCCATATTTATATGTGAAATAATTATACACATATATTCAAAGACTTTTATTAAATATGCAATAAATAATATTATTTAATGTATTTAGATTTTTTAAACAATGTCATATTCATATATAATGGATTTATATAAATCAAATTCTAAAGATAATATTTCAATTAATTTTCAAATAAAATAAGATTTAATTCAATATAATATGTATGTATTTCGATATCATCATATAAAATGTATAATGTGTGTCCTTAAGAATGAACTTAAAATTAATTGATTATTTTTAATGTAAAAATATACGCTTATTTAATTCATCTATATGTATATTAAAATAACCAGGTATAAAAAAGATTTTTTTCAATGTTCAATCGTCCGAATAAATCATTAATCGTACTGTGATTGACAAAACGGGATGAAAATGTCAACTTCGGCCTTGAAATTGAAATAATTCAAACCGTGTTTTTTTTTAAATATCACCTACCAACAAAAGGAAGTCCGATACTAAAATCGAATTGTTCTTGGGTAGATTTTCCTTTGTAAAATTTTAATTATAATTTGCCGGGCAGGTGGCCTCCCATTTTCTTAACGACCGCTATTCTTCCTTCATTTTTTCCTGCTTCATATCTACTGTTTTCTTTTTCATTACACCACCTTCATCAATTAATTAAACGGGCTAAATTAAATCCACGCGCATGGTGAAATTTAGGATTGAAATATCAGTATTAATATACCAACTAATATAAAAGGTATTTTGAATCATTCCAAACAGAATAGAATGCTTTATTTAATACATCGAACATTCACCGTCCTTGAGTTCTCATATAACAGGTTTTATCAAGATACTATGACAATCTAATAATAATAATATTATACACAATAAAAAAATAATGGCTTTATTTTTTTATTTAAATGTTTATAGGTATAAGCGTAGGGCACTTAAATAAATCAGTACCTACTTGAGACAATCGCAAAAGCGAGAATTATACTTAGTTGTTTCTCAGTGGCACTCAATATTTTTTAATAAATTTTCTTAAATATTTTCACTTATCCTTGAGGTATTTTTTAGGCGCGGCACAGATATTGCTGAACTTTGAAGCTCGTTTATGTATATCCACCAATGAGAGAACGGGCGCTTTGTTCTGATTGGCGCTCGTATTTGTTTAGATTCCTCTCATTGGCGGAGATACAAGAAGCACCAATGAGCACACTGTCTGTGTAGCTCCTTAGAATGACAGGCGACACTAAACAAATCTGAAAATAAGTTAATTATTGTACCAAAATCGAAGGATCATTTCAGATAAAAATATTTATCATTTAATAATTTGGTAAAAGAAAAACAAATTTAACAAAAATGACTTAAATAATATTCAAGTTTAACGGACACCACCGATATTAGAAGGTCGAACAAATCAATCAGATGAGTTTAACAAATGCAACACTAATTATCTCACTTAGACTCATCTGCTTGGACCGTCATCTTGATATTTATTTTAGCTTGATATAATTCTAATCGGCGGTAACGATCCAACATCTTAATCGAGGTTTGAATTGAAATAAAAAAAGGTTATATACTGATATTTGGCTTGATATTTTAGTAAATCTGAAAAAGTCTTGTTAATTTATTATATAACTGTCTCATGAAAAAACTCATACTCGTTTGCTTGGTCCGCCATCTTGTTGTTTGGAATTCTTATCAAAGGTAACGATTTGACTCAACTTCTCTGGTCTTCTATTAAAATATTATTATGTCCTTTTTCCACACTTTAAATTAAAAAATAGCACTAAAAAATGTAAGTTCTCTGGTTTGTTGAAATTATTTTAATCTAAAATATTTTATTGATACATGTTTGAGAAGCACTTGATAATAAAATCATGATATGGTAATCTGTTGGCTAACAACAACAGGTCAGTATTATTATGAACGTTCAGAAGAATAGATTCTTTTAGGATTATTATAAAACAAAGGTAAATAAAACAAATATTTTCATATGTTATACTGGAACAAATAGGCTTTCACTTCCGAGATTCATTCACAATCCTTCAAATCAAATAAATTGATTTATACATATTAAAACAATGAATTAACTACCTGCCATAATACATAATACTACCTGCAACTGCAACTGGATTTTAAAATGTCTATAATAATTTATTATTCCACGACTATTACTAATCTAATGCATTTATTATTAAATTACAAGTTTTAAGCATAATATATATTTTATAATTTACATATTACGTGGTTTATCCATTATGTGAATTAATTATTCAACTAACTATACAAACATATATTTCAAAATATTCTAAAACAAAATATTACAGTGGTAGTATTTGTTTTATTTTGTAAGCAGGATTGTATATTTATTTTAGGTATTTAATAATTAATTAATTAATTGGCGTTATATTGCGTGTTTGTTAAGACTTTGATTGATGATATAGTTTTCGTTCATATGGAAGTAATTATATATCATTAATTTCAGTACAATTTAATAATTTTATGTCTTTTTTATATATGAAAGGGTTACTTCACCAATGTGACGGAAGAATATATTATTGTTTGATACAATATTTTTTATTGTTGCCTTTTACACGTTGTTAGTAAAATACTCTTTGGCTTTTTGCCAGCGGAAGCATTTTCAATGAATCAAACAAAATAGAGCCTTAAAGCCAAGTACAAATTTAATGTGACGTTGTAAACACTTTTTTTTATTACAAAAGTGGATTTCAATTCAGCTGATGATGTAAATAAATACCCAAATTACTATATGGTATTATTTGATTGCTCCATAGACCAGGCTTTTTTTAACATTCAACGCAAGATTTGATTGCTAATTGCTTATTTTATTTGAAATAAAATATTTTAATAATACAGTCAGATAGTTACTTATTAAGCCAATCTTAATTATAAGTAGTTATTGATTGAAAAAATAATTTTTACAGCTATTTTTTCATAATGTAAGCGCATTTTCATTCCAAAGTCAAACATATAATTTTTTTATACCTTTTACTTAAA
>JAGTTH010001531.1:0-65125 GCA_022606485.1 Agraylea sexmaculata | reverse complement strand
GTATGATGCAATTATAATGACAAATAATTTCAAATATACGCTTTAATTAAATCTATAATATTTAGTTTATCGAATTGAAATAGTTTGCTTTGATTTTTTTAACCAAACAAGTTCGCCAGATTGCCTAATGTTCAGGCGCTCTCTGAGTTTTAAAACAATATGTGAATGTTTGCATTATGAGTGCATATAATGATGGATAGAATGAGGAAATGAAAGTTTTGCCAGTAATTAGAGGCAAAGCAGGGAACGGGTCTTCAACAATAAAATAACAAAAGCCAAAAAGGCGTCGAAACCCAAAAAGAAAACTCTTCAGAAACGGAAGTCCGCTGTAATTAATGCACGAGCTCCAAAATGGCGGACTTCAGTCACACCATACTTTTTTTCACGCCAAATATGCTTTCCCATTTTTAACAGAGTCCTCGCTTTGCCTTTTTTCTTTTCTTCGTCTATATATTATACTTACATATACATTAAATGTACACTCGCCACCGTTTTGCAAACATACACATTGTTCAACCGCGCCGTGAAATGTGTATTATTGAAAATTCACCGTAGTACACCTAAAAGATTTAATCCAATAGAATGGTTTGAGATAGTCAAATACGTCCTATATAAATATTTTTAAATATTGACTTAAGAATTGCTCCATACGTAATTCGTAATTCATATTAAGATTCGATTACAAAATTATTTCTATAAATAATTATGGAATTGCAACGCGATAAATAATTTAAAATATATTTATTATGTTGCCAGGTAGTTCCTTATTAATTATTATTTTCAAATTTAACTATTTGTCATAAATGAACCATAAATAAAGTAACATAACCCTACACCAAAATTCAATCTCACTGATTTTTTACAGTGGTATTTAAATAAATGTAAAATGATATAAATTATTTTTAATTTTTACTGGGCGTCATCGTATATAATTCGCTGGAGCTCCAGAGGTATATGTCCGTATTGAGATTAAAATCCTGTTTCGTAATTGGTGCGCTTTTTTTTAACATTCATATTAAGATTCGATCACAAACTTATTTCTATAAATAATTAAGGAATTCCTCAACGCGATCAATAATTTAAAAGATATTAATTATGTTGCCAGGTAGTTACTTATTAAGCTCATTATAATATTTAATAGTCATTGATAAAATAAGATAAAATATAATTCTGTATTATGTATCGTGGCGTAGGCGTATTTCAATTCAAAAGACTATACCGACAATCATCTAAAGATTCACCCTTTATTCAAAGAAATTAGAATAAACCTGGATAGAGACATTTTATCTTTGATTTACAATCTTAGTTTGAGGTTACGATCTGAATGCGTTATAAAAAATATCCAAGATTGTCGGGAATGGAACTCAGACTTTTTACTTCGGAGACAGTAACGCTAATAAGTGGCTTGTATTCCAAACGAAGGTCGTATATTTCAAGTTCAACCCAGATATCCATCACTGTACTTTATATATTTCAATCTGTAAACATTTGAGACTAAGTTGGTAATTTTATGACAGATCTGAGTAATGAATTAACGAATGGGTGAAATGAGAGAAATGCGATATGAAATCGGTTCTCCATCATTTGTGAGCATTTGTCATTGGTTTATCTGTAAGATTGGGACACGCTTGTCCGCCTCATTATTTATCAGAGACGATTAATCAAGATTAGCTATCCTCGGTCATCCCCAAATAATAATTAAACGCCTTCAGATTAACCACGCTGGGATAATGAGCAGTCTTTATATAGATAGCCTGTAACACTTTGTGACGCCCACGTATTAATTATTTAAATGTACGAGTATGTGAAGTATGCATGGACATTGCAGAGAATATAATAAATTAAATTGTTGAAAATTGCATATTTTTATCAGTAGTGGATAGGTTCATTCCTATACTACACAAGCAAGCTAACAAGTATAAAAAGATGGTATTATAAAAGTTATTTTAGTTTTTAATAATAATAAGAGAAGGCACTTTTTGCTGAAACATACATTTTTCTCTTTTTTCAAAATTTTTATCAAATGTGTTTTCTTTCTGTTTACATTTTTGTCAAAAAAGTTTGACAGGGGTATCAAAAAAAATATAAATTTATAAAATAATTGAATTCCTGATTGTAAGAAAAGGAAGAAGAAAAATAGGTGATTTTTTTTTATTTGAATAAAAATCAAGGAAATGTTTTTTTTTTATAACTGATATTGTGTATTTTTATAAAATATTCACTTCTGCATATGTTCAATGACATCAAGTTCACGATTTTTAAATTTAGGCACATAATACAAACTGTGAACTGTGTATGTGGCCCATTTACCCCCATTTGCTATTTATACATGCTTTATGAATCTTTTATCTAGACATTCTTTATTAAAACCACATTTTTCACCTTAAAACGTTATTGAACATATTATATTGTTTTTTCGCAAAGGTATTCCCTGTAAATAATAGAATCTCTTAAGAATCCCCTACGAAAATTGCTTTTAAATTTAATTTAAATATATTATAAAAATTTATAATATTTACTGCGAGACAGACTTCCAAAGCAACAATCTCAATCTATATTTTTCAGAACTGCAACAGACAAGCGGCTTAGCAATTTTGAAACACTGTCAAATCGGCAACATAAATTCAATACTCCATTGAAAAATAGAATAATCTTTATTTTAATAATTTTTAAAGGTATATTCCATAGGTAAATTCCATTGATTTAAAGTTTGAAAAAATACGTTATTTTATTAACCTCGAGTAATAAATAAAATACTTTTAAAAATATATTTATAACTCATTGATTTAATATTTTCTATAAAGCCTTTGATATTAAATTGAATCAAGATAATTCCAAATCAGTTGCTTTGATTGTTAATTTTTAATAGATTGCTGGTCTTTATAAATCGTCTATCTTCCTTTAAATTTAGCATTGATGGATCAATTACGCTCAAATAATATTTTCATAAAAAATAGATTGTATATAACTAGACATAGTCTATGTGGGTGTAATGAAGTGCTTTAACGTATTTGAGTTCTGCAACGATTTACTTTATAATATTGATATTTACACAAAACATTATATGATATACATTATATTAATTATTATATTCATGGGACAAACTATAAAGTTGAATGTAAATTGCAACAATAGCATTTTTTAAATAATATTATTATCTTATACGCAGTGTTGTACAATTGTGAGCAATTGAAAACCAATTATTTCACCTTCTTGGACGAGGTTTGTATATAATCTAATATAATATATTTCCAAGTCTATATAAATTATTCTTATGTATAGTAAATAATAGTGTGAAGAGGTTTTAGAAGTGAGACGTATAGCATTTTATAGCTTAGTAGAATTGAATGAGTCAAGTTGGATTTACAGTCACTGACAATGGCCCACTATTGTTCTTCTTGTTTTAAACAACACTATCTCTTCTACATATGAGATATACAACTTTTTCAAATTTAACTTTTTGTCACAAATCAACTATAAATAAAGTAACCTAACACTAAACCAAAATTCAATCGCATTGATTTTTTACAGTGGTCTTCAAATAAATGTAAAATGATATAAATTATTATTAATTCTTATCATTTATGATTCTCTGGAGCTCCGGAGGTAAATGTCCTTATTGAGATTAAATTATGTTCGATCTTAAACTAGACAAATACATATTGTGTTTCAATTTTTTCAGATGAATCCGTCCTGTTTCTGAATGGAGTCTGGAATTGGATTATTTTTCTTCTTTTAAATTATTATACAATAATTTATTATTTGCTTATTATATTTCAATGGGTCTCTATCACAAAGACGTATCTTATGATCGTGCGTGACAGTTTTCAAGGAAATAAATCATTTTTTTTTATTTTAATATTTAAGTGCAAACATAGAGGATTGGTTTTTACTTAATGTACACATTTATATTTTAGCTTCTACTATGGCAAAACTATGATATTATTAGTTTTCACATAATATCTTCATAAATAAGCTTCCGATATAAATAAAACTTTGGGTTACAATTAGTTTAGTTAAGATCATTAAGAGTCAAATTGAATATTATTATGATTTTTTCTAGTGAAGTCATTTTAGAAAATATATAAATGCTCAAACATATTTTTAAATAAAGTAAAACTAAAAATTAAACTTTAAATGGACCAAAATTGTAGATAGGTTTTTGTGATACTGGTCCATCGATTTGTAGAGCAAAATTCACACAAGCTCCGAGAAGTTAATTCGCTTTTTTTGCATATTTACTCAAGAAAATAATTATATGCGTGCCTGATTATTGCAAGCAAGTTTATCTGTCAGTGCCAAGTAATTAATTGTGATTTTTATTAAAAAAATACTAAATTTACAAAGAAATTATTCCCTCAAAACCTTTCAACTATTTTTTGTCAACTAAGACTTGAAAAATTGAGTATTTGTGATTAGTAGTAGATCAAATGACCTACGGTTGCCGACCGTATTTGCATCAACACAACTTATTGTAAGCACTATGTTGTCATAATGTCTCAGGTTGCTGACCGTGTGTGCCGTTTGAGGTTATGTTCTTGTTTACGTACTATTGTTGTTTCATGACGTTTGCTTTTAATAATACAAATTAAAAGATTATCAAACTTTTGAAAATAATAATTAAAAAGTTTAAAATTTACCTAGCCGACTTGGACCATTAATGAAGGTGTGGTTGTGTTATATTTAATGTACCATTCCTTACATTTAATTATTTTAAGTTAAATAAAAGACATGTTGTATTATTATAATTGTGAAAAATAAGTAAATGTTGACAAATACCTACAATATGATAAATGAAACGTTTGTAATGCGTATTATTCGGGCATTAGTTTAAATAGGTTGTTCGTATTGCATTGTGAGGTCAAAAGTTGACGGAATTTTGAAAACAGTGGAATTAATTAAAGCCAAATGGAGCATCAAATTCAATTCAATTTAGCGATGATTCATAGTAAACTAAATAGACTAAAGCATACTAGATTTACTATTTCTGATAATATGACACAGCGAAACAACCACCACTCATTACACTACACTACATAAATATTAACACATGTTTCATCATTCTCTTTTATACACCACTAAATCATTTATATTTATTCAATGGAATTTTATACAATAAATATTCAATGGTGTGGCAGGGCAACAATTTGTCAAATTTTTGCATGAAATATTAATATTACCCTTCGTTTTTTATACTTGTAGAAACAATTTCAAACTATAGATATGCCCAGAGACGGGTTGAGATACGAACGGTTGTGATTGGTCATTTTTTAAGACTATTACGTTCATCAATCCCAGCCGTTTGTTGTAAATTTTCATTAAAATCAGTATCTTTTTCTCAACAGTGTATGTCTCAATAGTCTCATATTTTTTTCTAAACACAGTGCACAAACCCCCTCACATTTTAGTTTTTTTTTCCTTTTCATACTTACACTAATAAATATTTTAATTTTTTTTATATATACATATACATATTATATTGTTGTATCATGCAGTAGCACCACTAGAGCATTACGGGAGATCCCAAGGCGCAGTCATGATAATGCAGTACTTGTTAGTTGTCATTTTAAGAATTATTATAAAGCAAACAGAACTATGTATGAAAACCAATAAAACTAAACATTTTTCTTTTACAAAGGCAAATGAATGGACTCTACAAATAATGTTTTAATGGATTTATATTTATAAGAATTATAAATATAAATCCATGATAGAAGAATTATTATATAGACATCGACAATCATACATATGTATGTATATTAAAATATGGAAATGTATTTTAAAATATTTTTGCTAGTAAAATTATATTTTACCCAATCACGTAAAAATAGGTTGGTTCAGGAAAAAATATTAAGTGGCAAAAAGGATTTGTAAATATTTAATTAATAATAAAAGTTTAAACTTTAATTTGTATAATAATCATTATTATTTTGCGATGTCATAATATTTAGAGTTTGGTTTATTTAAGCGAAATTATTTTAATGGGGCGTTTGTTATTTCACAATTAAGCATAAACGGCTGTACTTTACTATTCCAAATTTGTGGTAGTTGGTAAAATTAAATGATTATAATAAAAAACAAACTATTTATTAATTTATGATAATGTTACCATTATTATTATTATTAAAATGTGTTGTTTGTTTACGAATTTGTGAATTTAGGAGGCGAAAATCTTCTTTAAATATTTTGTTCCGGGTTGATTGTCTTACATTTGACCTGAAGAAAATAACAAAACATGCTATTAGGAGATTTTAGCAGTAAGCCTATTTGACTATTTCACATTAAATATGCGATTACTTTGTTTTGAATTTATGATTTATAGTTTTTGATTGATTTATATTTTTTTTCTATAAGCACGAACTTAAAAACAAATTATCAAAATGTAATAGATTCATTTATTCTTCAATATATTATTAATAAAAAGAACAATTTATAAAATTTATCAAGCTTTAATTTTAGAGATAGATTACTCTAAAATTAAAAACAGGCATTTGCCTCACTTGGGCGATTTGTGGTTTTTATAGATTTTACAGTTTCTCTACAAAAATAAGGAATAAAGTTCCTCAACCACAATTTCAAAATTGAACTGTTTCCAATAAAACAACTTTAAAGGTTTTTTGCTATTAATTTATCATATTTAAAGACACAAGGAACAGATAATTAAAATGCATATACAATATTGTTTATTGTACGATAATAAATAAATATAAATTATTAAGACATGGAAATAAATTACTATGTATTTTTATACCCTCTTTTATCAATGAATTAAAGTCTAATTAAAAATAATTTTCATAATCATTACTTTAGTACTTTTTTTTAATAATAAAAGAATATCATCATATTGAGTTCATTCTTATGGAGTTGAACGCTTTATTTCCAACCTTTATATGTACATATTTTCCATAAATGCCCCATTAGACGATCAAATTATTTAATTGTGCAAGATTTTGTTTCTCAAATAATTAATATGTTTGATGGAAATTAATTTGCTAACAAATATTAAGGCTGATTGAACAAATAAATAAATAAAGCAGTCATTGTCATGCAAATAAGTTTGATGATAACGTATCTGTTTCATAAAACACCTAATGTAAGTCTCATATATGGAAATTAAAAAAATACTAAGAAGTGTGATACATTTGTTTAAAGCCAAATGGACGATGTGAAGTTGTTGAACAGAGTTGGTGTTGTTAGGAGGTCTAAAAGCATTGTGAATAACTTATGAGAAAGTCCTAGAATACCGGATCTAAGACATCATCAGTCTGTTACAAATACTTATACATACAATATCACATATTTAATACAAGTAATCTATGATATCTTTCATATTTTATACAATATTAAAGTGTACAATATTTGATTATGGAATTAACCCATACATGGATCATAACCGGTGCGTCGCTTTTTTGCAATCCACGCAAGATTTATTAGACAATGTACTATTTGATTTTAAATTAAATATATGCATAATATAACCAGATAGTTGGTTATTAAGATTATCTTAATTGAAAGTTGGGTTTACATAGGAAAATGTTTTTTTTTGGTGAGTTATGAATTAAGGATAGGACTTTTCACTCAGGTTTGAAGAATGCACGGAGTGTGTTTTAAAGTGCGGTTTTCATATAAAAGCTGAAGCAATTTACAGTTTACGCCTGAAGCCATGATAATTTTTACAAGCTCCTCGTAAATGTTCCCCAATGCCACATGAAAGCCTTCTGGGTAAACCTTTATCCCTCACCGCGATTCAGATTCTACAAGATTTTATCAACACCTTCAAAATATTTCAATGAGATTATTCTTCTAAATGTAATAAAAATAAATAAGAAAATTTATATACAGTATAGTCTCTTGATGTCAGAGGCGCCTGACAGTGCATAAACCCCCAACCACACCATCCCATTACCAAAAATCGAATGAAGATTTAACAATATAAGTTATGTTAAAAACAGACCACAATATAGGATTTTTTTGTAAGATTTTTCCTCCTTTGATTTTAGTATTATTCCTTATAATTCGATAATCCGGACATTTTAGTTGGCGGTTTCATATGTGTCGGATTATCGAGACTTCACAGATCTGTGCATTATTCCAAAAAAATAAAATTTAAAGTCAATTATACTCGAATATATAATTTACCAATCTACAAATATTAATTGGAAAAGAAAAATTTTAACAGTGAAGGTATATTTTCCAAACACATACGAATAACTTGTTCCAGAAAAGTTGCAGAAGCTTGTTCCAAAAGAAACAGTTTATTTTTATAAAATATTTTTGTGAAGCATCTGTGTGGCGAAAGCGTGACGGCGAAAAAAGTATCTCATGAAAAAATTGTAGTCACAAGTCGATTTTATTTTTTTATACGATTCTAATAGCAAAAATTGCATATATTCATCATGAAATTAATCAAATACATTTTATTTTATAAACATCTTATTCAAACATTTTGAATATTATTATAATTAATTTTTATATACCTTTCATTTTTGTTTTAAACCTTTTTTTATTTTTTTCTTGTCTGTAAAAACAAAAAGCTTTTATGAGCGTTTATATGCAAATAAATAAATAGAAACTGGGTAGGCTGTACTGTTGCTTATTAAATTATTTTTATCGAAATGATTATACGTTGGCCAAATAAGGAATAAAAATTGAGTTAAATAGAAATATCAAATGCATTTTAAAGAATAAATTTTCAACCTTATTCTTACACTGTGTAAAATTTCTTCAAGCAAAATGCATTTGGAGATAGTGGTGAAATAAAAATAGCAAAACTGAGTCATTAAACACACTCGGTGTCTTAATGCAACTCTTTCTAACAATATCATATTGCAGATTGAAATGTAATTGGAAAATATGGTCGAGAGAACAAAATTAATACGTCCATGAAATTGAATTTGAAAGCTTGATATCCTGGGGAAATTTGCTGAATTTTATAATATTCAACCAAAGTTTTTATTCGTACTTTTTGATAACTCTACCCGTAAAATGTGGAATAATTTTAAAGCCAATTTAATATAATTTAATGTCTGTACAACTATTATTATTTGGGGGACATAAGCTTAGTTATATTTTAATTCTCAGAATTTTCAATTAATAAATGATTATTTCTTTGAATACAAAAAAAGTTATCTATAAAAAAGTTATAAGTGCTATTTAAGAAATTTTTTACCGGGCGTCATCGCATATAATTCACTGGAGCTCCGGAGGTATATATCCTTATTGTAATCAAATTACATCCAAAAAATCTCACTACTATTTTTATTGGCTATTTTATTTCTGCTCATCCATCTGGCGTATATTTATTTATTATAAAATTAGGGCATCTAAACAACAAAATGCTTTAATCAAAAGTGATCTAAACGTCACATAACTAAGATAATAAAAATTGGAGCGGGACTTTTGCCCTACATGTTTCTACATAAATAAAGTGTCTTTATTTTTTTATATAAATCCGTCTTGTTTCCGCATAGATTGTAGCATTTGGATATTTTTCATCTTTAGAATATCTTTAAGCTACACATTGTTTTTTATATTTCAATGAGTCATTAGACCTCAAAAAATATACAAATTTACAGAAGAGATAAGAAAATAAATGTTAATGTTTTGGTGGAAACTACTGAGTTAAGTAATGGATTCTTCACCGTAAACACGATAGTAGAGTTACTTAGATACATTTATGATCGATTTTTTGTTAGTTAATGCCTCATCTGAGCCTCGGGCGAGGCACTAATTAACAAAAAACCGATCAAAAGTACGACAAAGCAACTATGCGTGTACGTTTACAGCGACGCACGCCTTTTGACTATAATATTTCACATATAATAATATCTTACTAAATAAGCTTCTGATATAGATACAATTTGGGTTACGGTTAGTTAAGATAAAACTGCATATATAACTGAAAATCGTATTATTTTAAGACAAGCCGATTTGATATATTCGCAGTTCATAATCGTGTTGGTTTGTACAGGAATAGAAATATGCAAATCGGTTGCGGCTTCCGTCAAATTTCCATTTTCATTGAAAGAATGGCTTTGCTATATACCCTGGATGGCCGTAATGTTTTATGGTGGGATTTAGAAATATAATATGTACATAGAGTGATGTTGAATAATATCACAGAGTGCTTGTATTGTATTGTATATTGTGCAGTGAGACTATAAAATAGACTATTTTACAACACCATTGCTGTGCACCACAAGCCTTTTCGTCAAAGCTATTTTATTATGTTTGTCGAACTATCTGAATGTAATTTGGGCAGACCGTTTTACAAATCGACTAACAATCGTATAGTATGTGAAACTTTACTCGGATTACTCTCCGAGTCTAAATATGTTAACAAACTTTCAGCCGGAACACGAGAAACGGTTCAGAGATATGAATAATACTGTTATGGGGAAAATTGTTCTTGCTCTGTTGATTCACAATACACCCGAAGCATATCTGTGACAATTATAATTATTTATAAAAATAATCAGTCTTGTATACCTAACCTAACCTAACCTAACTTTCGGATTCCACACACAGGTGGCACTAGTGTCACAATCAATAAATTGTCATTAAATGGGCATTTCGATTTTTTTCATATTTAATTGAATCACATTGTTGACTGATTGAAGATAACCAGATTGATTCAGAATAAGAAGCCTTCCTTTAAAATAGTTTAATTTTTGTTCATATAAAAAAGGCATTAAATTTTTTTTTCAATCAACAACTGCCTAATATTATGATATACGCAATAAATATATATCTAGCTACATTATTAATAAATTTTATTTTAAATAGAATAAATACTTAGCGATCTGAGCGCGTCTGCCGATTACGAATTATGTATGAAGAAAATCCCTACTAAAATAACTTACTTAAAATAAGATTACGACGCGACGTGATTCTCTTATTGTTCCTTTTAAACTAGTTTTTTTAGTTTATTTTTGCTACTTTAAACTGTGGTTACATATTATAAGACGTTATTAAATTTGGTTTAACTGATTAGACATCGCTGGATATAATTTGAGTTTAAAATTATATGATAGCTATAACAATTTGAATGATCGTTTTATATTTAAGCATTTATAAGGCATTCTAACTGATATTATTTGTAAATTTAAGCTATTTAACCATTTAAGTAGCACATTATTATCTGGCCATAAATCCAGGAAATTAAATAGATGATGTATTAATTCAGTTTATTACGAACTCATCCAATTAAACAGTATTTTTTGTTGTCAAATTTAGTCAACCTAATTGTTCCACTGAAGGATGTCGTTTATTTTACGACACGAGGCAATTTGGCGAATTAATATAATGTCCATAAATCTGGGACGTGGGAATGAAAAAGCTCTGTCGTAATTGTAATTTTTAATATGTGTAATGGTGATATCTTGGAGGAGGCCTGTATGGGGATGGATTAACATAATTTAGTAATTGTGGGTGGTAGTTAGTCGGTATATAGTTGTATTTATGAGTCAATAAGGATGCTAAGGGTGTTCGGCTAAGCCTACTTATTAGCATATGAGACTAATTCATATACTGTAGTAATTATAGGGATCATCACAATATGCTGGTTAGTCTCTTTAATATTGGCAACTGATCAACTATATTCATATATCACACAATGGACTACAACCACTGCTATTATAACAACACTATATTTAGTGAGCTTTGATTAAAATAATTACTACATATATATACTCATATGAGAACACTGTTGAAATATTTATTTAAAATGCTAACAATATTCTATAATATAAAAGAGAATAGTTAGCAGGCCATTCAATTGGAGTTTGACTGAGGCGACACAACAGTAATGAAGAGAGATGTACACTTAGTACTAGCGCGCATAAACAATTAGTGTTGTCTCATTCAGACTCATTTACTAGGTCCGACATCTTGATATTTATATACCTAGTTGAATGGCCTGCTAATATATTGTGCTATAGGGCCGCTACGTGATTTGTACGTGGCCGGTACGCGAAGTTCTAATGTGACTTCATCCTCTTATGCTTAAAAATGATGATTATGAAATGTATATGTTCTTTTTTTATCGTAAAAATATTTTTTTTAATTCCTCAAATGTATTTCTTTTATAAATAATTTAATAATCTTGTTATATTTGATGGATTAATGGTTTAGTTCTTTTACCAAGGAATTATCTAGGCAAATTTTTCAAAAGAATGCTTCTAATACTCTGCTTAATTTAAAAAAAAATCATCCTGTTGTCCATTCGCTCTCAATAAAGACAAACAAAACAACTCTTCGTAGTAAAGAAATCATTAAAAAATCAAGTACAGCCCCCGAACTCGGAATAAATATATGTTTAACCATTCCATGGATAGTTAATTTGTTTGTCTCCATTGATAGCGACAGCGAAACTACAACGTCGCGTCGATGACACATCATCGCTATATCTTCTTGAATTCTTCTTATATTGTGTTATAGAGGTAAAACTTTCATCTCACTGATGGGCAATGAGCTTATATATATAGAGATTCCAATAATACTTGTAAAGACTTCAAAACCATAGCAGGCACAGATGAGGCCAGCTATAGATATAGGAACCAAAGAGTTTCGTGTATCAGCCGCTTGGGGCGCTGCTTCTACCGCCTCGCTAATTCAAATTCTATTGCGTGGATATGTATTCTTGACTGGGCATATTCGAATGTACGACGAAATATTGCATGGCGCTTCTATAGATAAAAACTCATAGCTGATAGGCTTATCTGGATCGTGCCTTAAATAATGGTTTCATAGGCGTACTTTGCCGTAAAGACGGTAGTAGAGTATTTTGTATACTGTTGCTCAGTTTTTTGTTGATAAATGTTTTGTCAGAGCCTCAGCGTATAATGTAAAAGGAGAGCTTGAAATAATCAATCATGAGTTAGCGTAAAAAAGTATTTATTAGAGATTTGAACAAAAAGTATCTTCGACAGATATGAAGCTGCAATATATAAAATCGCGAAATAATTTACGGGCCTAACGCTTAGGGAACTATCATTGAAAAGACGCTGTAGATGACAGTAATATTAATATGCTATGAATTATCTGGAGAATATGATTGTTACTTTAAGACAAAAGGCTTTTAAAGTAAGTAAGATCAAAACGATGGTGTTACAGGATAGTATATAGTGGGCAGCAAGGACGATATCCGATAAAAGTTATGTGAGCACTTAGCAGGGCCGCCTCAAGACCTCGTAACTCTCTATCAAATGGGACTCCAGTGTAGTCCTAGCTAACCTCATACCACTCTTGGCTTGGCTGTATTCTTGACCGGACTCGAACTGACCAGGTCTGCCCAATTAACCTGGACCACTCCACACTACAATCAAATGCATTCAAATATTGGACCACTCCTGCCCACCATTATGTGTTATTCGGATACATTATTAATATATTTTTAAATTACCAGCGTAAAAGCTCAGGGGATAAGAAGCGTGCCTACTAATGGTACTAGTCATGGGTGTAAACTCCGCTCAATTAAAAAAAAACGGTTGTGATTGGTCATTATAATACCATATGTTACGATAACACCACAAACAAATAGTACAATAATACTATTAGTTTGTGGTGTTATCGTAACATATGGTATTATAATGACCAATCACAACCGTTTGAGGTATATTATCTCGCTTCTATGCATGTATTTATTTTGAAATTACAAATACTGGGTTCAAATTCCGCTCGATCCAGGTTTACTATTAAGCGTTCGTGCCTAAACAACCACTATAATCGAAAGTTTGTCAATAATTCCCACTAAACACTGAGCAAACTAAATTGTTTTTGGGCACTTTTTGATGATCATATTAATTTACTCTAATAATAATAAGCTGCCGCATTGTTCAGGGAAGAAGGCTTGTGGCTACAAATGCTGTGGTCATGGGTTCAAATTCCACTTTATATTAATCCAGGTATACTCTGATATCCTGGATTGTGAAATGACTAGTTTGTGTAAATATCAATTAGTAAGAATATTTTTATTATTTATTAAATTATTAAATTTAACCAGCGTAATACCTCGCGTAACTACAAATACTGTATTCATGGGTTAAAATCCAGCTAGAGTAAAAAACAGGTTATTACGACTGGGAGAGCGGAAATAATATTAATAAAATCCCGATCGATCGTCTTGATCCAGGTTTACTCTGATTTCCTGTATTGTAAGGTAAATACTGATTATTAAGTCGGTGACCTGTGTAACTAGTAATAGCTAAGATCACCGACAGACAGTTAACACGTTGTTGTTTAAAAAAAATCTCTCAAAAAAGCTCGTCTGGGCATAAATAAATATTGTACTTCTATTAATAAAAATATTTTTGAAAATTAAAAACTTGCCGTACAAGAAGTGTGTGTATAAATCTTTTGATAGAGTGTGTTGGAAGTACAATTTATTTATTCCTTATTGTAAAAATGCTCTCGATACATTACGCTTTTCGTGCATTATCTTTACGCCACATTAGCCTGTGAAACGGTCGACAGAGTTTCTTTTTTGTTAACTTTTATCATATACTTAAAAAGACCTATTGTGCAATATTCAATGTAAATTATCATTAACACAAAAATGTATCTACAAATCGACGGGTAATAAGGAGCGAAGAAATCAAAATCAATTTTAACCTATCAAGAATTTCCATTAAACAAAGATATTGGATAGAATATTTTATAGAGAAAAATATACGATGAATACATAAAATAGTATCAGTGTGAAGATTTAGTTATATCTTAGGCATATATATAAACATAAGATATCGCAGGAGTGTCTAAATTTGTGTTTAGTTCAAGTGGATCAAGTGGCCAAAAACATGAGTTACCTGGCAAACATTATACTGTAAACATCTCTCTTCATATCTTCAGTTATATTTCACAGTAAAATGGGTAAATGCATTGTTACTACATGTCATATGGACTAAAATATACACTAGGCTAGGCTCACTTTTTACCAAAGACTACTTCTTTAACATGTTTCAAATATTATTGCCAAAGTATTGTCACAATCACTCTCAGTGGTCACTAGAAATGTGTTGAGTGAAGGAGATACACTTATGCCTTAATCGAATAGGAGGGAACAACACACGGGTTTACGCAATGCAATGCGATATCTAATGTTTATATCAATGATCTAAGATCAATAATTATGGTTTAAATTTTGTTGGTCATTTTGACAGTTCATACATTATTGATCCGTGACCAACTTCACGTCGAAATGTCAACTCTTTTGTCGTTTGTTGAGACATTAATGCATGATTTATCAATTTAAAATTTAAATTAATCAGCGTGCTAGCTCAGGGGATAAGACGCGTGGCTACTAATACTGTGGTCATAGGTTCGAATCCCACTCAAGTCAAGAATTTTTAAATTGATTTGATCGGTTATTACGACTGGGAGATCGGGAATAATATAAATAAAATCCCGATCGATCGTCTTGATCCAGGTATACTCTGATTTTCCTGGATTGTAAGGTAAATACTGAGGCGATTATTATTCGGTATTTAAGTCGGGCAGAGCCGCTCTGTCGGTGACCTGTGTAACTAGTAATAGTTAAGATCACTGACAGACAATTATCACGTTGTTGTGTATAAAAAACCCTCTCAAAAAGACCCTTTCTAAAAATAAAAAAGCGTAAATAAATAAATAAATTGATGACCTATTTTATTGAATATTTTAGTCAGTGGCTTTTAATTGACTACTGGAGGCAAACTCAGCATATAAATGAAAAGGTTGGCTGCCGATTTCTACGTGTGTGTCTCAAAATATAAGCTTTAAGAGTGAGGCTATAAATAATAAACGATGTCTCGGTTATAATGTGTAACGGATCGTTATAACAATAACGGCGTTGCGCTTTTAGTGGTATTCGTTCGCAGTAAAAGTGCCGTTAACTTTAACGACGCTGAAAAATGTTCCTGTCATCTCGTTACTTGCTCCTGGATTATTAAGATATATCACAATATAACACAACAGATGGACAATCAATACTGTTTATACGATTGGCATTTGACGAACAACCTTCAATTTACTTTAGTTAAGGTAAAAAGAAATACTATTTTGACTTGGTGTGTTTTTAATTATACAACGCTGTTGACATAATAATTAAAGAGCCTTATTTTTATTTCCATCTCCCCGCCTCGGAGGCTTTTTATTAATTTAAGGGCTTTTAGGAAGACGTTGTTTATAAATTTCACGCATTTTCACCGAAAATATCGTGTCGTATGAAATAAATAAAATTTATTATAAATAATTTAAATCCTCCGTGCTTTAGCGTTAAGAACAAATCGTAAAATTCCTTTTAGTAGAATGCTTTTTTATATAATATATAGACCACCGTTAAAGTCAATGATGTAGTTATTTATGGATGAAGGCTTTTAAGTCCTTAAAACGCACCCCCAATCTTAACTTCATAATAGGATAATGTCTGAATTTCCTCAGAGTCATATGGGAGTGTTGTGCATTATTTATAATTTATTTTTTAATTCAGTTAAATCGACACGGAAGTTGAATCAACAATTTTAAGAGAAGATTATATTTTTCGATGGCATTATTAACCTGATAATAGGGAAGGTTGAGTCGTATTACAGGATTTGGAAAGGGGAGAAAATCGTTTATTAAATGGGGCTTATGATACGATATCGGCGGAAACCGAAAAGTGGATAAATACACGAATTCAATCTTTCAGCGTTTTAGTATCGTTCTCTACAATTCATTTAAAAATTGAAATAAATATAATATTTTTCTGACTATTCTTATAATTTGTTACAATTTAAATAAACAAGCAATTCCAATAACATAAAAAAATATTCCCCAATTTGTATTATCTTACGGTCAGTTACGTGTATAACTGTACGTATAACGTTTGGGTTTCCTAGTGTACATCACCGCAAATTTTCCACCGTAAAGACGTTAATAGAATTGCTTTGCTATACTTTTAGTCAGATTTTTGTTGATTATTGTTACAAAAAATATACTAACAGTATAAAAAATCTACTAGCGTCTTTATGCTGCACGTTTTACGATGACGTACACCTAGGAAACATTCGGTAACTATATATGTCATTTAAATAAATAAAAATCACTTTTTATACTCTTTGAACTTTAAGTAATTAAAAATATTTAATGGGCTTAAAGTATTTTTTACCTTAAATTATTAATAATAAATTGTTAAGGTAAGAGTGTGAGCTTCATTTCTCCATTATTTACTGCCTTTTTTAACTTTTTTACTCACAACATTATAATTATAATATAATAAATAAAAAAAAAATCGTAATAAACTTTAAGACAGTGAGCTTGTTTCTCCATTAGTGATGGCCTTTGTTAACTTGTAATTCATATCATTTTAAGAGGTATTTGGGTTTAATAAATTTTTTAATAATATTTGAACTAATTAATTTCACTGTGACAACCATTTTCATTTAGACTAATAAATATAAGCCTCTGTCAGTCTATATTAATCCAAAATAAAAATGGCTGTAGCTTAATCGATATTCAAAGTGTGTAATTATTAAAAATTAAAACTATAACTATAAAATATTATATATCAGATTTTTTTTAATTTGGCTCAGAAACCGAATATCTCAATATCATTTTCATAGTCTGGTAGCTTTTGACATATAAAAAAATCACATTCAATTTTATAAATAGAGTCTTCGTTAAAAGAGGACGATGCAGCTTTGTTCGGTGATGCTTTCAATTTATTTTTCGCTTACGAATCTGTTTCCCTTTGAAAATATTTCCTTTTTATGATTTTTTCCCCATCTTCACATTTCATACGGCTTTCGTCCGTTTAATTGTGACATATTTGATATTAGTTTTGAATAAACGACGTGATCTTATAATATAATCGCAGTTGTAAATCTATAAAAATATGTATATTTTATCACGTTTGAAATTGCATTTCCTTATATTGCATATTCGTTATCAGTTACGGCCGTTATAAAGCGTCGGTCATTTTAACTGTAATATTCAAATACGCTTCTGAAACCGTATTGCTAGTTAAACTATCGGGGATTTCTTTTACGATTATGCATAGTGAGAAATTAAAAAAAAAAAATGCTCTTTCCACTATGTTCAGCTGACAGAATATATATTTTTATATTTTAGTTTTCGTTCACAATATTGCAGTACAATTCACCTAAATCTACTTTGCCATCAACTGACAAAACACACATAAAAATGACCCGAAACTACCGAGAAACAATTTTATAAATTTAATAAAATATTACTTCATTTAACTATGTAGTTTAACTGTTAATAATCTTAACTAATTATAACACAAGTTGTATCTTTTTCAGAAGAATAATTATAATAAAAGCTAATATGGCATATTAATATTAAATGTGCAACAAAATATAAAGTGGCTATGTTTTATTTTGTACAATAATACTATTTGTTTGTGGTGTTATCGTAGCATATGGTATTATAATGACCAATCACAACCGTTTGAGGTATATTATCTCGCTTCTATGCATGTATTTATTTTGAAATTAAAAATACTGGGTTCAAATTCCGCTCGATCCAGGTTTATTATTAGGCGTTTGTGCCTAAACAACCACTATAATCGAAAGTTTGTCAATAATTCCCACTAAACACTGAGCAAATTAAATTGTTTTTGGGCACTTTTTGATGATCATATTAATTTACTCAAATAATAATAAGCTGCGCATTGTTCAGGGAAGAAGGCTTGTGGCTACAAATGCTGTGGTCATGGGTTCCAATTCCACTTTATATGAATCCAGGTATACTCTGATATCCTGGATTGTAAGATGACTACTTTGTGTAAATATCAATTAGTAAGAATATTTTTATTATTTATTAAATTATTAAATTTAACCAGCGTAATACCTCGCGTAGCTACAAATACTGTATTCATGGGTTAAAATCCAGCTAAAGTAAAAATCAGGTTATTACAACTGGGAGATCGGGAATCATATTAATAAAATCCCGATCGATCGTCTTGATCCAGGTTTACTCTGATTTCCTGTATTGTACGGTAAATACTGATTATTAAGTCGGTGACCTGTGTAACTAGTAATAGTTAAGATCACCGACAGACAATTAATTAACACGTTGTTGTATCTGAAAACCTATCAATACAAACACTACTAAGTATGTATTGAAGAATACAAATAGTCTGGTAACTTTATGGTGATAAAATATGAAATAGTGTAGACAATGCGAACTTGTCGAGGATTTCTCCATAGTAAATTTATGTGCCTAAGAGCTTTATATTTTGCATACATCGTGCATCAGTCCCTTGGTGCTTCACTCTAACTACTCACACAACATACACTACTTTATATCTAATATTATTTTATTCATAACACTACACGGACATTGAAAGTCTACTGTATACAAGCCTAATGCATAGTCATATTATTTATGAGATGACGACGGAAAAAAATATCAAGGTGCGTGTCTGTCGGTGATCTTAACTATTATTAGTTACAAAGGTCACCGACTTAATAATCAGTATTTACCTTACAATACAGGAAATCAGAGTAAACCTGAATCGAGACGATCAATCGGGATTTTATTAATATTATTCACAGTCGTAATAATCGATCAAATATTTTTTTTTGATGTGAGCGTCTTATCCCCTGGGCTATTGTGCTGGTAATAAGTATGTTAAATACCACTATTGATTATAACTTTTAAATAAACGAACATTTTTTAAATATATTTCTTATTAATTTCGTCGGTAAAAGGGCAATTTGACTGAAGCGGGTCATAAAGTGTATTTTACAGGAGAGCAAAAAAACATATTTTTTTTGTTTATGAACATAATAAGAAACAATCTTTAATGGGTTTATTTATTGTTGAAATTCAATTTTATAAAAGGGAAATATGCTTTATATATATATATATATATATATATATATATATATATATATATATATATATATATATATATATATATATATACTATATATCTCTCTTTATATATATAGTTTACTCCAGTTATTAATGATAGTACAATAAATCAAAGAAAAACGCTGTATAATTGTGCCTTTATAATAATGATAACTTTATAAGAATTATGAATTAATTAGAAGGGGAAAATTATGCTATCCATAGACAATCTTTTCTTCTCTTCTCTTTCTCAGTTAAAATCCACGAACCAACACGTCATCAGTTAAGATGCAGTAACATATCTGTAAAAATTACATTAGAGAAAGGCTGTTATTAGATTTGGATATTTTATTCGATACACAATCGGATAATTATGTATTATTTATTTCTAATAACTGCGGTATTTTTATTAATCGGAATAAATTGTGAAATTCCTGTGTTGCCACTTGCATCAATTAAAAGTTACGTATTTTGCCTATAAATACCATAAGAATTTTGGATATTTATATGATATTTTATATTTGGATAAATTATTAGAATTCTTGTAAATGATTTTTCATATTATTCTTAAAATTATAATAAGTAGGAACTCTTAACGAAATAGTTTTATCGAATTCCTCTATGGAATGTTCTAAAACAATTTATAATAAAATCTTGTGTTCTGTAAGCATTACCAATAAATGCTAATCAAGCTGTCGAAATGACACCTGATTTAATTGATAAACATCACCTGTATTTGAGATAATCAATGTTGCTAGTCAAATAACTACGTATATAATAAATATTTATGACAGAGTTAAAGTGAACTCGATTAAAGTAACTTCGTTCATGAAGAGGGCCAATAAATATTCAATATTATGTATAGAGTAGTCCATTTGATTTGAGTAAGATGCTCGTATTCAAAGGTAATGATAGCAGGCGAATGAATACTTTATAGTTATTTGTCATAAACGAAATTTGGTCGTAAATCCTTGAAAACGCAATGAAATTTACGACGTTCCAGCGCCGCGTCTAGAGAATTTCAAAATTGCTATGAATCGATAATTCATAAATCAGCCATACATATGTATATATATACATACCTGCGGGAATTGATATCGTATAAATAAAAACCTATTTCATACATTACTTTACCTAATAAATCCGGTCGAATGTAAGTGTTTCGCTTGTGAATAATTTAATGCGTTCCGTTCAATAATCAGAAACTTAACCCCTTACCGAATGGAGGGTCAGATCAGGCCAAAATTTTTATCGCAATTTTAAATACATTTCATTAAATATATTTCAATTTTAAATACATTTAAAATACATGGCTTTCTGATAATATAATTATAAAAATTATCTGTCTATTTTACAAGCTCTTTTCTCAAAAACCGTTATATTTAAAACAAAACTAATAATAGAAAATTAAAATTCATTATAAATTTTACATAATAGTTATTTAGTTGGTTTTGAGCTTCTAATCGTCATAATATTTGATGTTGAAAACGCGATTTTTCGACATCGCTTAGTGGCCAGATTTGACCCTCCATGCAGTAACGCCTAAAAACACAAGTGGCCTAATTTGACCCTGCATGAAGTCGTGATATCAAGATAATTCTCAAACAATTTATAGTACTTCATATTTTTTACATATAAGTAATTAAATAAATATAAAATTGCAATATTACGATTAAAAAATACATATTTTTATTTTTGCAATACCTCGTACCTTCTTTTAAAATATTATCCTGCCTGTATGTTTTGTGGATTTCTACATAAATAAATCATAATAATTAAATAAATTATATGTTTGCGGCGTTTTTTCGCCTTACTGCATCGAGGGTCAGATCTGGCAAGAACTTTTTGTTGCCGTTACTGCATGGAGATCATATTTGGCCAAAAACGTTCGTTCTTAATAAAATTACAAATAATGATTTAGTATTTTTTTATTATTTTCCCCAGGCCTTACCATTCATTATCCACAACATATATGACTTTAAAAAATTGGAGATCTAATGCGGTAAGGATTTAACATTATGAAAATGTAATGTATGCATTATAAATAAATAAAAGCAATCTCTCCTATATAATAAAGTGGGAATAGTGATTGTGGCTTGTGATGGACCTTGGTCTGGCCATTTAGTTCTTTTATTGGAGTAATCGATCGTTTCCTCCGGTAAGTAGCTGCTAAAATGTGCACCCTGAAAAGAAGGAACACTACTCTCTTATTTTTATTGAACTTACTTTCATCTCGACCATACTTAAAACAAATATACTACCGCATAAAACCAACCCCTTGCTTAATAAAACCTGCATCTATCAGTATATAATTACCACGTGTACATATATTAAGTTCAGTATAATGGGTTCTTTGGGGGAGGGTATGGCCTTTATACAGGGTGGACTTGAAGTAACTGACAATATTTTTGGGGGGTGGTAGGATAAGGCTTCAAAAAAAATATATACATTAATAGTGCTTTTGTGAAATTAGCAGTGTCTGTGAAGTACTCAGTAGTGACTGTCGCGTGTGTATTGTGTCTGTTAAATACGTTATTAATTTTTTTAATATATTTTTTTTCAATATTCTAATATTATCACTTAATTCAAGTCCACCCTGTATAAATAAATAGGTTTAAAATCTCTGCATGAAAATTAATAAAATATTATACTAAACCCAATGAAGTGACATGCGTATTGTTTTCATACATGGCCGGAATTCCTACATGCTCATATTATACACATACGCGGGCTGTGTCCACCTGCAATACTGTAGTCCTTACAATCCGACACTCTTCTTAGTAAAACATCCGAATTGATCATGTAAATTGTTTACGAAATATCATATTATTTGTTGTTGAATATATTCCGTTTGACTTATTGTATATAAAGTGAAAGTCGGTGTGTAATGAAAGAGATCGGTGAGTGACAAATTAATAGTACGAGCGGTAAAATCAGCGCCCCCAGTGGCTGTCATACGAATCTTTTGTTGGCTAAAATCATCTTGATCTCCTATGTTTTTTATGTCTTTTTAAAGTATGATTGGCACATCTATATATATATAATCTCATTGATCTTAAGCAAGCTAATTAAAAAATCCATGAATATGCTTTATAATAATTAAACAAGTATTAGAAGTAGTGTATAAAAATGTGTGTTAGTGATTATAATAATGATATTTTAAGCGATCCTTTTTTTGTCTAGATGTATTGAAAAGGGTCAAATAGTCTTGGAAAATACATTACGCTTCTTCCACAGCAATAAAGATAATCTGGTAAAGGTTTCCATCCTGTGAGGATATTCTTTGAATGAAAAAAAAACGAGTCTTTCAAATAAGACGATGGGCCATTTAACCGACAATTCAATCCCGGGTTACTTTTTAAATTAACCATCAAAGAATTCGCCTTTCTTTAAATTTATGTATTATTATGTTATTAATATGTATAGTCTGCAATTACAGTATAATTTTGGTTTTATTTAGCATACTTCTGTAACTGTAAGGAAGAAGTCATATTATAAAGTTATGTACCGGGTCTTTCAAATACTCTCAGTGTTGTGGCCGTTAAGTGGCCGCTACATGGCCGGTACGTGACATTCTAATGTGACAAATTCATACAATTGAATACAAAAAATAAATATATTTATATATTTTGGATTGGTTTGTGAAATAATAAATAGATTAAAATCAAAACGGTTAAAAAATCCTAGACGATCACATGAAAACAAATTCTAATGGTATTTATAGGCAAAATAATCAAGAAATTATTTGTATAAAAATCGAAATTAGGATGAATAAATATTTTTAATCAAATGTAAAATGCGTCTCAGGAAGAGTACAATTGTATGTATATATGTAACTTTTAGTTTATACAAGTGGCAACACTGGAAATTTACAGTTTATTTTAATAGTAATCGTTAAGAAATATTAATTAACGTAAAATTCAAGTCGATTGGAGCCCAGAATCTTCCACTAATCAAGGTTTACTCTGATTTCCTGTACTGTAAGGTAAATACTGATTATTAAGTGTACGACCTGTGTAACTAGTAATAGTCAAAATCACCGACAGACAATTAATTACACACGTTGTTGTAGGTAAAAAACCAAAATTTGTATAAAGCCTTCTCAAAAATATAATATAAAATATAAATTGAACAAAGATATTAACCGTGCACGGTAATATTAAATAAATAATGGTGTACGTTGTTATGAAATGTCAAACTTACCACAAACGGATGTGATTGATTAAATCGTAACAATATTTAAACAATTTATATGAGGGACTTTTAAGTTGATTTCAATTTAAGCAGCATAAGGTGATTTGTTTTTTATTTGAAGGGTGGTCGCATGTGGATTTAGAGAGTAAGGGTTGTAAATTTCAAAAGAGTAGTCGTAAAGTTTCCTCTTCGAATCTTGCGCTTTACATTCTGGAGTAATTTCGAAAATGTTCTTCGTGTCAAGCAAATTGGTTCCAGGCAAATGGATTTTCATTCACCTTACCTTTTAAATGAAATACACAGTTTACTAATCCCTTGACCCAGTGCGATTTGAAGCTTTAATAGATCTGTCGGGTGATATTGTAAATTTAAACGAATGTCTTTGAGAGATTTTCCTGTTATTTTGATGCAACAAGGAAGACAGTCCAAGCTTAGTGAGGAAAACCGGGAAGACTGCCAGCAATTTAACAGGAAATAGAAACCACTCTTCCAATTTCACATGAATAAACCCACATGTTTCTCATTTAATAATACTTCTATGAAATTGACATTAATTGACTACTCAATGGGTTTAGTAACACAACATTGTATCTACAAATTGAGCAATTTAAGTGCTTCTTTATTAAATTAATTAAAATAAAAATAAACTTAATTAAAACTATTCTTTTTATATTTATTTAAAAGTTCATTTTTATAATTATTTATCACCAAAAAAAAAATTGATTTTATTTTATACCCCATTAAAACATGCTCTATAAAATGATGGGTCAAAAATATCTCTAAGAATTGTCAGTTTATAAAGAAAGGTTAGTAACCAAATATTTTTGTTTATTTATTGATATAAATTACTGAATATTTTTTTAAACATTAACAAATGGTTAGTTTAAATTAAAACATCCATACAATAACATTTTGTTGAATTTTATAATTTTCAATCATTATTTACCCCAATAAAAGTGAACAAATTTTAAACCCCAAATTTTATTATTTATTTTAAATTATTTATATATTTAAAAAATAATTATTTTGTATATTACAAATTTATTTACTGACTTTAGCATGCTCTATAAAATGATGGGTTATTAACACAAGCACGAATCTACAAATGTCAGTTTACAAGGAGAGAAGTAAGTAATTATTTATGTTACTTTATTGTAATATATTTCTTAATTTTTTTTAATAATTTAAAAATGGTTATTTTAAAAAGAGATAATAAAATTAATACGTCTATAAAAATTAAATTCTGGGAAAATTTCTTTTTAATTTGCAATCAGAAAAGCTAATCAATCATTATTTACCCCTAAAAATGTGGAAAAATATTAAACCACATTGAAAATTTATTTATTGAATTCAACATGCTCTGTAAGTGATGGGTAATAACATAAAAACGTATCTAAAAATTGTCAGTTTACAAGAAAAGAAGTAAACAAATACTTTTGTTTATTTATTTTTATTTAATATTGAATATTTTAGTTCCATATTGAATCTATTATAATAAGACTATAACATCATTATAAGTTAGTGAAGATCGTTAACAGTAAATCTGCATATTGAACTCTTTTTTCGTAGATACGTTTTTGTGTTACTGACCCATTGAATTGGTGATTCGTTTGTTGTAAAATAGTGAAACCTTTGTTGAAAAGGGCTTTGGATTGAAAAAAAAAAGGAACTCGTGCTCAATGAATAAATATTCAAATACTACAAAAATGATTAATGGAAAAGGGACGTGGAGTTGCAGTGAAACATTGTAATATTTATTTAATAAATTCTTCAATTTTCCATAATAGGATTGTGCAGAGGCGAGAAGTGGTGCAGTTTTCCATTTTTATATGGAAATGACTCCGTATGCAAATGATAATTTCAAAATAAATTGCTTAATTTCCAGTTGGGTCGTCGAAAAGTTAACCAATTTCGATTAGATGGGTTCATCCCTTTGTGCTTGCATTGTTCTCACTTAATGACGGTTATGTGTTTAGAATTTTAACTCCAAATATAGTATTTGTTACTTGTAAAAAAAATATCATAATTTAAATGAATTTATGAATGAGTAATCTAGTATGATTCTGTTAAATAAAAAAATATAAATTTGAACAACAGGTTAGGTTGGTTGAAAAATCTAAGCCAATTTATCTCGTTATCATATTTTTAAACATGATATATTTATTTTATAAAACTGTCTCTTAAATCATTTCCAGATTATCTACAAATGACAAGAAATACATTTTTTTAAATGTCAGGATAAGTGAGTTTAAAAAAAGATGGAAGATTAACACAATGACATAATTGATTTAAATATGCACATTTTACTGATAATTATAACCTTAGCTGTATTTTAATTTAAAAAAAATTGTATATAAAAAATATGAGAATAAATGCGTATGTGGTATATTAATACAAATCACATAATTATTTGAATTTGAATAATATTTATTTTCTTATTTCCCTGAAAACTGTCGGTTTGTAGATACGTTTTTTATGCTATTTAAATTTTCATTAAATGTATGGGTTATTAAAAAGCGTTAATTTTATTTTAATAAGGAAGATTTCAATTTAGAATAATTTGAGGGGAGATTGCAACAATAATAGAATTTTTTAACCCTATTTATAAAAAAAATAATTACACAGTTATAGTGGGTATCGTTAGAAGCTACGTTTTTTTATTTTGGTTATATGCGTTGTAAATATAATTTTTTTCAAAATACTGATTTTGTTTTACTTTTATTTTTTGTTTTACTTGTCTTTAAAGATAAATTAAGGTTTTTTTTTTGAATTTTTAAATCCTCCCAGTATCAGATAAGGAGGCAATATTTTATTGCTTGATATAATTCAACTGGGTAATTTGATTTATTATTGAGTATCTGATGATTAATTTATTTTTTGAAGGGATGGCGTGCAGAAGTATGTAGATTTGAATAGAAAGGAATAACGTAAAACGAGGGTCGAAGGATATGGAAGATAGAGAGGCAGCAATAGTAGTAGTAGCAGGTCTCTGAGATAACCGACAATATTAAATGTATGAATATTCATGGAGGTTTGTATTTAATATAGGGGCTGAAGGGGCTCACTGCATATAGCTAAGCCTCCTCTATACATTACACCCCCTCAGTTATATGATACAAAGCACCTTAACGACAACACCACCTTATTACGCGATCAGCTTCTTTTAACACCAATCACTAATATTCAATTATTTTCTCTAATGAGCTGTCGATTGCTTCAAATGTTTGAGTTAGCTTAATCGTCTAGTTAATGATACACGGTGTAAATTTACGGGTCACCCTTCCAAATCCTGCCTTTCCTAATCCCACCCAACGTAGCTTAACTCGCTAAAAGGTCAAGCATAGCTTTAAGAATAGATCTTATACTATGATAAGCAAAACGAAGATCTCACTCGCTATTAAATTTATATTTGTATTATTTAACGCGATATTATGAGAAGTAAAATTAAAATATTTAATAATACATATGCATATTACAATAAAGAGACAATTCTTCTTTCTTTGTAAATTGTCAACTTGTAGATACGTTTTCACGTAAATAACTCATCGAATTATATATCCAACAAATAATATTTGTTATATCCTATTTGCGCAATATTGTTTTTTTTTTTAAATAAATTATTATGTTAATGCATTTCAATTTCGAATTCACAAATTGATTATATACTTAAGAATAAGAACAATATTTTTCAAAAAAAAAATATATATATATATTGATTATCGTATTTTTGTTAATAAAATATTTTTATGGAGCATCTCGATAATACAAAAAGTAATAAATCCACATTTTTATTGGTGATTTTTCAATAATTCCATAATTCAAAGCTTATAGATAAAGGAGATTTATTGTCTCTGAAAAAAATATTCAATTATATATTACAATAAAAAAACACCAAAATACGGTTTTATGTTAAAAAGCCATCGTTTATAGACAATAAATACACATTTTGTTATTGGTTTTTATATAGTTTTAAATCATTATAAGTTTCAAAATACGGAAATTTATTTGTGATTAATGGGGTTTAAAACTTGTTCATTTTTTTATTAATGAACTAAGGAATGAATAAATCCGTTGATTGAAATTTGTAAAATTTAATATTTTTTTCCAGAATATATGAAAAGCTTATAGATTTAATATTTTTTTTTGTCTTTTTGTAAGCTATCTATCTGAATATTATTAAAAGAATATTCAATTATACGTATATTAAAATTTGCTTACTTCTCTCCTTGTAAACTGATAAACTTTTTAAATACGGTTTTATGTTAATAACTCATGGTTTAAAGTCAATAAATCCACATTTTTCAGGTCAGGTATTTTATATTCACATGTGTTGAATGAGATTTAAAATTCGTTTTTATCAATTTAATCATTTTTCAATTTTATGGACGTATTAATCTCTCTGTAAACTATCCATTTGTAGAGTATTAAAAAAATATTTAATCACGTATTTACAACGAAGGAACATATTACGTGTTTACGTGGAAATTTCACAATCTAGTAATATTATAAAATGTAGAACATGTGGGTTTATTCATATGAAATTAGCGTCCTTATTTTTTAAAATAGGGCTTCATTGAAAATGTGTTTCATTATTAAGTGGGAAAGTTAAGTAGAGTAGTGAACTTAGATTTTAAGCAAATCACGGTCGTTGTTGGTGATGAAAGGTAAAATAAAGAGAGAAAAAAATGCCTCCACGTACAATTAATCACGCCATACAATGGTTATGAAAGTACCAAAAGATGGAAAGTATAAAAAAAGAGAGAGAAAGAGAGGAACCATAGCAAACTTGAAGCCAAGATCGATGCGAACAATACTCCAACTTTGTTATACTTCAAAGGAAAGCTTAAAAGTGAAACAAAAGTTATACACTACCAAACCATACAATATTACCATCGTATAAGTATATTTTCCTATCCACCTATCGCGATATTTATAGCATGTTTTTGTCATGCCTATGAAAAGTCTATTGAAAGATTTTCTTTGAACTTTCAAGCGTAAATGGCCGGTATTAGAGCTTAAAAAATCGCCCAGTTAATACTTTTAAAAGAATACCGTATATGTCAGGGTATTTTTCGAAAGCTCGTAAATAGAATTCGTTGCATTGTGCTTAAGTTGGTGTGGCCATGTTATGGATTCACAATAAAAAGAGTAAAAGGGAGGCTTTGTTTAGCGGGTTTATCGTTTAGATTTACGAGACCGTGGGGAGCCAGAAATCTCAACCATATTTTTATACTAAATAAACCATTTTAAAGTCGGTGGGATTTTTTACCAACCCGCCAAGATTATGAGATTTGAACACACCTTCAGCCCGCATATATCAAAAAGCTACACTTTTAAACAATAATTTGCCACACAAGATTTACAGAGTATTTATACCGAATTAATAAAAAAAAACAAGTCAATTTTAAAAGAATTTTGCCGTTAAAAAATTTTGTTGTTTGAAAACATTTTCTGTTTTTCACAAAGTTTTCTGTGATATTTTTAGATTAGGCGTGTATTCACAGTAGGATGTTGTGTAACGGCTGCGTTGCGTAGCGGCTCCATTGCATAGTAAGAACGCTATAGCACTGCAATACTAACAGTTTAATCGAGCTGTTTAATAACTTAATACATAATTTTAAATAATTCTTGGATATTGATGGAACACACAATGGAGCCGTAACAAAATGCCCCATTGTGAAAATACCCTAAAAGCGGTTTTCACTAAAATACATACATGTCTATGGTTTTGAAGTAGAGGATGTGTCAAAGTGGAGTATTACAGCTGTTAATGTTCAATGCTACAGCTGGAATACTCGAATTTGACAGCTGAAATAATTGAATTTGACAGTGACAGCTGAAATTTTTCACTTTGACAGATCCTTTTCTCAAGTGAGAGTGACACATATGGAGCTCTTAGGTGTCTTAAGGTGACAAAATGACGATTAATATTCGTTTTTCGACATTTCTACATACTATGCATTTAAATAACGACATTTCATCGTTTTAAATGAGTTTTTTTATTATTTGATGACTTCGATATTTGGAAGTGAACACATTCGAAGTCCTGTTAATATTTTTTCTGTGTATTTGTCTATTTCAAATTCTTACCTTTGTGATTTTTTATTTTGGATTACACTCTGTTAAGTAGCTAGACTGGATTTTAAATAATCGTAAAATAGTCGTAAGACATCGCAAAACGGCTTGCGATTGTTACGGACGAGTTCCATGTTTGTGACATGGCTGAGACTCTGTTTAACATTCAAATTAATTACGAATATATACATGTAACATAGATATAAACATAAGATATCGCATGAGTGGCAAAATGCGTGGTTAGTTAAAGTGGATCAAGTGGCCAAAAACATGAGTTACCTGGCAAACATTATACTGTAAACATCTCTCTTCATATCTTGAGTTATATTTCACAGTAAAATGGGTAAATGCATTGTTACTACATGTCATATGGACTCAAACATACACTCAAATACATCTAGCCTCACTTTTTACCAAACAGTACTTCTTTAACATGTTTTAAATATTATTGCGTTTTAATCGCCAAAGTATTGTCACAACCACTCTCAGTTGTCACTAGAAATGTGTTGAGTAAAGGACACTTATGCCTTAATCGAATAGGAGGGAACAACACACGGGTTTACGCAATGCAATGCAATATCTTATGTTTATATCTATGACATGTAAATTTTATAATTGATAACAAATAAATAAATAAACATATATTATATTTAAATATTTAAACAAATTTAAGTGATAGAAATCGAAGACAGTTCAACATAATTTTATTTTTTAATTATTTAAGAGATAAATGATATTAAGATATTTGACAATTTTAACCAAAATGACTTCTCACCAGGAATGAGAATCTTAGTCAACTAGGTTGGGTGAAAATATTAATTTTACTCGTAATATTTTTCACAGAATTTTCATAATAATAGATGATCAGAATGATGATATTGTCTGTATTATAAATGATGTGTCAGTATTGAAGAGGCTTAGAAAGCACCTGCATATAATTCTCGGCATAAGGGTACCCACCGCAAATGTGGCTACGCCGTAGTCGCTCCTGCTACGATCTCTGAATATGCAGTATTCTCACTATACTATTCCTTTCTACACCCTTCTCTTCAAATTGTACTTCAACTGTTTGTAAATTATATAATCTTAATCATAAAATTCAAATTGATTTTTACAGCTTAACTAAATAAATTTCTATTATGGCAATATTGATTTTGAGTATGCAGACTTATTCATATAATAAATTATATATAAAAAAAATAATGGGAAAATGCTCTATTTTAATTTTTAAAATAAATAGATTTTTAAGGATTGATTTATTTTGAAGGTTAACTGATTGAGCAACTGAGAAAGATTTCATTAATATTACACAAATGCTTACAAGAGTCCTTCAACCTGTTTTAAATCTTAATACATAGTGAAACCTTGGTTATTCCAAACAAATCCACAATTTACATTATAATGATATTCGCAGCGTGGGTGAAAAAGAATTCATAAACCGCAACAAATACTTTGAATTTTTAATTGAAACCGCAAAAGGGGATTAACAGAAAGTAATACATTTCTACGCTGAAAATGCTCAAATTTATATTCTTTTCCATTTCCAATTTTGCCTTAAAGGCTCCGGAATGTAAGCGGATTTCAGAAGAGCTGAACGAAGCCAAAAAGTTCAAATAGAGTTTCGATGTTTATGTTGCTTTCAGATGCCAATTCTGCAAAAATATATACACAAGGAGAAAGTGTTTCAGTACGTATCTTATAAGATATTGGAACTTCATCATTATTGTTACTCGATATACAGTATTTGTATGAAAATCTTCAATTGGTATATATCGAAAGAGTTCGTATGAAGAATTCCTGAAACTTCTTGATTTGAATTCCATTAATATTATAAAAATGTAATTTATTTTGTCTAATTCTATTTTTGATGGACTATTTCAAATAATCTTTACCTTATAAATTAACTAATAATTTCATTATCGTTTAAAGTTTAATACCACTAATATGAACTTACAGAGGTTTACTTTTATTACCAGCAAAAAAGATGATCCAAATTACCAAATTATAGAGAAAACATATTTAAAAAAATTAAGAAAGATATTTTTTATAATAAAATTAATCCGTTTAAATGTAAGACCAAAATATTAACAGATAATTCATCATTAATACTAGTATGCTTTTTATCTCTTATTTTTTTAAATTTTGAGGTTGTCTGTGTCTAATTATTTTTTTGTGTCTTTATATTTTCTACATTTTGATTTTATCTTTCTTTAAATGTTTACTTACAATCATTCTTGTTTAATTTGTTTGTGTTTGTTGTTTGCTTGTAAAATTTTTTCGATGTAATAAATATAAGTATATAATATAATTACAAAATATTATATATATGTATTTGAAACACCCTACCTCTCTTTAAAATATTCTCAATTATTAAAAGTCTATCTGATATTTAAAATATGCGATAAATATTTTAATACTCATATAAAATATTAGTTTTGGGTTAGTTTCAATAACGTATGTTGTAATAAATTGTAATTTAATTACTTAATGGGCGTATTTCGGCTTAGTACGCTAATAGGGCGTATTTCGGCTTAGTACGTTTGCTCAGATCAAGATATCTAAGTAGAAGTACCAAGGTAGAATTATACAAGATGCTAATTAGGCCAGTACTAACCTACGGTGCAGAAACATGGGTTATTACCAAAACTGAAGAGGATAGGCTACTTAGGTTCGAGCGGAAGATTCTTAGGAGGATCTTGGGTCTGTTCAGGAGGCACCGGGACTATTTAGAATTAGGGCAGATGAGATTTACTCGTATATAAGAGCGTGAACGTATGGTGCAGTTTCATTAGGGCTTTAACATTAGGTTGGGTTAAGGCAGGAGGGATAGTATCCCGGAAATACTATCCAGCAAGCCTGTGGGTAGAGAAGGCAGGGTAGACCTAGGCTAAGGTGGGCCGGACGAGTTCTATAAGGTAGTTAGGAGTTTATGAATTAATAACTGGAGGAGCGCGGCCTCCTATAGAAATAAGTGGAAGATGCTGGTGCGGGAAGCCTTGGTTCATCACTGAACTGGAGTGCTTATGATGATGATGATTTAAATTTTGTTATTAGTTTGTATGAAAAAAGTCACTTCTATGTAATTGGTTTATATATTTTATTTTTCAATAACTGATACCATGATGACCAAACTTATTTTGAACTGTTTAACTACAGCAAAATAAATTTAATTAATGTGTATTTTTTACATATTTGTGGTGCAAATGAAACATCTGTTGCACAAAACTCGACAATAAGCGATTTACGAGTTTTGATGGCAAGTACTCTAAATGAAAGTAGTTGCCACTATATTTATTACAAAGCACTTTAGTATTGTATAAATATTGGCATTCTATTATATTATAGTAAATAAAAACAGAACAGCCATTGACAGCAATTATTATTTATAATGTTTGACAAATCAAAATGCATTTCGCAATACTCGTTATTCAATAAATTGCATTTTTATTGAACATAAATAGACAAAGGACTTAGGCAATTTATTAATATTCAGTTGTGTCTGTATGGCTGGGTGTTTTTGTTCGATAATAGTATTTATTCCCCGAATGACAATTCAAATAATATAAAATGTGAATAGATATGGAAGTATCGTTCTGTAGGTTTTACAGGCAGTTTGCAGTGGTGCCAATTTCCTATTGAACAAAGCTTCCAACGTTATCATGAGTATTAGCACATTATGCAAATATATATATATATATATATATATATATATATATATATGTATGTATGTATATTCTATCTTTACTATTCGATATATTATTATAGATAAATATTCACATAACCGTTTTAACACTATTGTATCGACAGATCTTCCATTCCGATTGCTAAATTAACATCAGCAGTACTAACGCAACGGTTCTGCATCGAATTTTTGTAATATAATTTTATATTATTTGAAAAGTACTGATCATGACGATTATTATTATCAGATATTGTTTTCAAATAATAAACTTTTAATCATTGACAAGAAGAAGTTTTAAAATTGCGCACATATTCAACTTATCGATTTATTTTTGTGAATAATACCTTAAGGAATAATAAATAATATAGTATTTTATATATTTATTACGTTTTGATAAAGTGTTCCTTCTCCCTTTTAAAATAAAAAATATTATAAAAATTTGTGGTTATGGAACTGAACGCCTCAAAAGTAGATTTAATAAATCGATTATATATTAAATGATATATAACAAGCACAAAATAATTTTGAATGCGCATAAAGGATTAATATTATTATAATTTATATATATTTATAGTGTATGGAAAAATAAATGACATCGCATATGGACATATTAATTTTTTATAATCTTTAAAGTCATTTTATTATAAACAAGTCAATGCCGAGTTTGTGGTTATGGAACTGAACGTCTTATAACCTTTCTTACTCTTTATTCTTTATATTTTGTAACTGTTGTGTTTTAACTATGTTAACCATAGATCGTCCAAGTTGGTGCAAAACCTGTTTTTTATGTTGGAGTATTGCATGGGTTTATATGCAATGGATTCTATTACATTTTTTTATTGGTAAAATAATAATGCTTGATTTCTCTATAAATATTAGTATTCAATTTATGAATAAAAAAGCATTATTTAAAAGAAATGAAAACATTCTTATAAATTAATAATATCAATAAAATAAAATTACTAACATTAAAATTTACAAGTAAGTTAAGTGCAAAAGGCGGTTTCAATCGGCCTCATACGTATTTCCAAATTAATTTAATATAATTACATAAAAATGTAAATGTCTGAACATGCGGTGATTATCAAATAATAAAGGTAATCGTTGCAATGCTCTAATACAACAAAACAGTTTTAGGCATTCTCTTAAATTAGGTTTGTTTAATATGAATCAAATAGAATTCGGGTTACAAATTTATTATTAGAGATTTTATTGAAAAATAATAACGGATATTTGTATTGATTTTTTGTAAAACTAAGGTTACATTTAACTGAATAATGTCAGGTATTCAGCAATGGTTTATCCCAACTTTCGTTTTCTTGGAGCATTTCGAGAATTCGGCAAAGAATGTGAGGGATTCTACCCTGAATATCCAAGCACAGTCGTAATTTTACATTACACGAGATTCAAGCCAAATCTGGGATTTATTTAAAAATATTTTTTTTATTAATATACTGAGCTAGTGGATGAATAGATCGAATTAGCATCTTTATAAACGCATTAACGAGGTGGTGCATTGTGAAAATTCAATTTGATTTGCGAAATTTATTCAGTGCGGCTTATGCCTCATGATTTATAACCAGGGGTCAACCACAAGCGGGGAAAAATAATTAATTATTTTAAAAGCTTGTACTTTAATAAATAAAAAAAAACACTCTTCCTTATAAATGACAATCTTTTTTTAATACGATTAAATTGTTGACGATACCTTTCAATATATTAGGTGTAATAATGTTGATGATTACTATTCAGCGGAGTTGTTGAATGTAAATAGCATTAGATTGGAATGAATTATTGATGCTTTCAATACACATTATAACATATACCTTGGGGTTTTCAATTAAAATATTATTCCCGATGTAAATTTTAGAGGGAGAGTGTGCGACAGATAAAATTAACATACGAAAATAATTAAATACATTTTACGTGGAAACTTCTTAAATGAAATCATTGTGTTCCTTGAAATTTGCCGCTGATGTAACGAACTCCACACATTCCTTGGAGAATATTTTATACATGTAGCTAAATTTAAATTAAAGTTTCGACAGCAAAATAATTTAAGCATTTAAAATTAAAAAAATATAACATCTTGGTTAGATTATATAAGAACTTATTTAAATTCCAAAGAGTAGCTCGAGTGCCGAAGATATCTTCATGAAGCATGCTAATGTACTAAGATGATATAAATAATTTAAAAATCAAATAATTTATTAAATATTATTTATTAACTTCAAATACTACTGTATCAATTATCTGCGTATTTAAAAAAATAATAAGATGTAGATTTTAATTATTTTGAATATTTCACCTAATTTAAAATAAAATAAAATTACACAGTTCGGATATCGTTTATGTTAGAATAATTTTATGTGATTATTTTAAATGGAATGACAGCAGATTATTATTATAGACGGAAAGATATGTTGTTTTCAGTGAAATTAATTTAATAAATACATAAATAAATTATTAAAAATGTTTACTTCTTAGTTGTTGTTTAAACATATTTATATGAAATATAATCTAAATTGGAGAAATATTGATAAATAATGTCAACATTTAGACCATAAAAGACGAATAAAAATACCGCGAACGGTTCTGATTAGTTATATAGTTATTTTATATAATAGTTTTGCTAAAAAGGTGAATACTTTAAATTATCACAACAATGTTGTTTATGTAAAAAGCAAGAGTTTTCGTAATTTATTATTTGCTCAAAAGATTACTATTTATTATACTGAAAAATATATAATAAAAGTAGCGCCAAATTAAGCATGAAGCAAATAAATAAATTATTTTCAATTAAATATCAGTATTTAAGACTGGTTTTTAATGCTCTTTGTAATAGCATAGCTAGTGACGTATTAATAAAATCAATTAATAAGCTAGTGAATATTAACTATGAGTAAGTATGGAAAAACCCAGCCTTAGACTCGGCTAAATAAAAAATATTTTTAATCACTATGGAATTTGCTACATAATCAAAATATATCAGTATATTGCGTGTGTATAATAATAAATGTGCTTTCTTGTGTAGAACTTCGTTAATATAACATATTACGGTAAAAGTTGTGTGAGGAATTTCGCAGAAGTCTCCTTCGCTATTACTTTATCCAATCAGAACCATTTCAAGGCTTATCAGATGGAAATTATTCATGATATTACAGATTGATATCGGAATTAAGAGTTACGCCTGCGTCTAGAGTCATTAAAGGCGATCATTCAAATAATATTATAAAATTAAATAACATTATTGTAAGTAATTGCAAAGTCTCTTTCATTCCACTTCGACCAAACTTGAAATTTAAACGATGAAACAGCACGATTATTATTTGACCGATCTTCTAATGAGAACCATTCACTAACAGAAACCAACTAAACTTAAGCATGATTTTTAGTTTTGAAATATTCGTATTTATTATCGGAAAATATTTTATTTTAATAATGTATTATGTTCATATAATAATACACTATTTCAGAATAAACACCTTGACAGTTTTTGATAGACAAAATTTTACTTCAACAAATAGTAAATGAAATAAAAATAAATTTCAATATACCAAATACCACAAGTACCTGTGATTGGTCACATATTTTTTAGCTTTTCTTCACGATTAAAAAAATATACAAAAAATGTGCAATTTCATTACAAAAGAAGCGGCCCAATAGTGACTGGGAAATGGATGGGGGTTCATTCTGATTTTCTGCACTGTAAGGTGAATATAAAGGTTGTTATTGAATAGGAAAGAGGAGAATAGAAATAGGAATGTTGTTGATCTGTGTAACTGTTTAAATTCAAATAAATATAAATACATTCAATGAAAAAAGCCTCCAAGATTAAACTAGGCGGACTTTTAATAGTTGAATAGAATATTATATGCATATTAAAAACAAAAATTGTAATAAAAAATATTTTTAACTATTGATTAATTGAGTGATTTTCATAATTGTTTCCCACATTAAAAATATACGCAAACTGTGTAATTATTTATTTAATTCTATTTAATATTGTAAGCCGTATTTTTCTAGGCTAAGTAAATTTGTAATAGCCTAGTAAATGACGCATCGATGACGTCATTTTTTAAGCTAGTTAATATTAACTAAGCATGGAAAGATCCACCGTGTATACAAAAATAATTTAATATGAATAGAGTTGTTAATGAAGAGAAATAAATATGTATTTATGCAGGTGTGGCATTAGTATTAGAGTAGCTAGTGAAATTGTTATTGTTCATAATTGGTGGTTGTATAAGTTATGGCGGTGGCTTCCCTCCTTTAAATACGAGCATAGTCCTCTGCTATCCAGAACTAGACTATCCAGAGTTATCCTGAAGACTAACTTTGTACAATGAAAATATGTACTTTCAACCTGCACTTTCCACAAAGACACTCTTACAATTACACATTTGAACGCTGCATGTTCTACACATAAAACATTATTTGCTCCTTCTTTATTTATATGGGAAACGATTAGATGTCATATTATGCCGAGTAAAAAACATTACACTAAAATGACTAACTTCCCGACTAACCCAATCATAAGACATGTAAATAAAACCAAATATGCCTCGAGGAAACCTAAGTTCATTTTACCAATGGACAAAAAAAACTGACATTATTTTTAAAAATAAAATTAAATATCTAATAATCCACTCAACTCAAATTTGGTTTTACCCAAACAAACATTTTTTTTAGTTTTTAATCATTATATTTGGTAATTGTTATGTTAATATTTCTTTTATTGCTGTAATTATTTATTAGTCTTCATATTTGTAAATGGGTTTATTTTTTTTTTTCCATTCTTTCTATAATAAAATATTTCATTCATGTCAAATTTAAATAAAAAGTTATAGGTAAAAAAAATTATATACCCTGTACACCTAAGTCTATTTCCAAAGATATATTGTTCTATCAATCATTGTAAAAACTTATGCATAATAAAGAAATTGTAATATATATTAAAAATATGCATTTAGTGTATCTATCTATAACATATTTAAGGATAAAGTCTTGATAATCGAACACATATATGAGAATGTCAACTGTCGAATTAGCTAAAATATCCGGATTTTCATTAATAATAAAAATACAAAATTGAAAGGAAAAAAATCCTCAATTGTGGTCTATTTTTTACATTTAATATATTGTTAAATATTAAAGACGGAGTGGGTGGAAATGGGTTTATGTACTATCAGGCGCTTCTGATATCGAGAGATTATTGTTTAAAAATTGTCAGATTATTTAAATATTTTAGGGGGTGGCAGGGTATCGTAAATATGAACGATTTTTTTTATTAATTTAAAAATAATAGTAATTATAACACTACTGACACACTTCACAGAAAAAGCTGATTCCAAAAGCACTATTAATGTTATTAATTTTTTTTTCTATTATATAAAATATTCTCAGTTATATCAAGACCACCCTGTATGATAAATGTTCAAAAGGGTTTTTTTTTTCATCCAAACTAATGAAAAAAAAACATATGAAATCAAGGTTTGATATATTAAACACTCAATTATTTAGAATAAAATGATTAATTCACAAAAAATATTACAATTTAAAAAAATACTAACTACACACTATAGAAATGGTTTGAGCAACAATAATTAATTTAATATGAAATAATAGCGGATTATTATTATAAGCAGAAAAATATAATAATCTTACTAGTTATGGTTTAAAAATGTGACATATAATCTAAATTGGAGAATTTGAGCAAAATACTAACTACTATTACTAGTTGTAATTTAGTTAATGTAATGATTTAAAAGTTTTTCTTAGAAGGTGAATAATTTAAACTGACACAACATTTTTATAAAAAGCATGGTTGTTAAGTAATGGATTCCCAGGCACACGTCACCGTAAATACGATAGTAGAGCCTCGTCTGAGCCTCGGGCGAGGCATTAAATAACAAAAAACTGATCAAAAGTGTAGCAAAGCAACTCTACGGTTTTTACGGTGTACATTTACGGCGACGCCATTATAGTTCAATTTTATTTTTATTACCTGGAATAAATAAATTCTTAATAAAGTGTGAAAATCCGATGCGGGGATTTTATTTAATTGGTTTAATAATGTGAAGAATAAATAGTGTGAGGCTTTAAATTGTAAGAGAGAGAATATAGCGAAGATCACGTCTAGGAGAAACTTGGTCACAAGTTACTACTCTAAGTTTGAAAGTGTAGACCGAGTTGGTCTTGGCCACTCATATTTCAGTTAAATAAAAACCATTGGCCCTAAATATTTCATCTTTTTCAATATGAGGGGTGCCAGATGATGATAAGGGTTGCTAAAAATAATATCACCGCATTACCACTCGCTGACAACCCCAATGGAAAACGACTCAATAATATACCCCGCCCGAAAAGGGGTAGCTTTTATATTTTATTAACTCCGACTGTATTTAATGTCGTGCTGTTCAATTTGCATAAAAAATCTTCAAGTTTGTCCATTATTTTATTAGAATATATTTCACGATGGTAATCTAATTGGAGGTTGAGTGGACTTAAATATAATTGACTATAAAATTCTTCAATACATGGAGATGGCTTTTTTATATTCACTGCAAGATTGTTTTACTAATCTTTTATTTAATTTTAATTTTAAAATCTTCATTTCATAGCCAGATAGTTACTTAATAAATTTATTATGATGTAATGCAGTTATTTATTATAAAAAAATCACCCCTTTTCGCATTATTTTGTATGTAGTAGAAGGAATTTGACAATAAAATGGATGATAATAAATACTGTATTTAACTGAAATAATCTCGATACAACAATCAACTAGAGCAGGACTAGAACCTGAATCTCCTGGTTAGTGCCAATTTATACCACTGAGCTAACGAGGTGATAATATTATAATAAATTTAACACGATTAATATAGTTTTGATCGATAATAATAGTATTAATATTTTTTATTTAATAGCCATACCTAACCTATTTTTTAATTGTACAATATCACTCGTGACGAAAGAAACGGTCTTTTGAAAATTGTAATAACACTATGAGTAATTCATCAAGTCAACGGAGAAGGTACATGGCCGATAAGGTGAAGGTACGTGGCCGGTACGTACTTTATACCGAATTACACCTTTTTAGACATTGATGTTTATTAATAAAGTTTCGGAATTCGTTCGTAGAATGTATTTTATGTATGATTTATACGAAAATAGGTATGTACGTTTTATAAATAACCCACTTTGTCGCTTTCAATAATAGCAGAAGGTCTTTCACCAACAGAATACAAAATAAGTTCAATTAATTATACAAATATTTCAATGGAACAAGTAAATATTTTCAACACTTAAAGTTAAAACTATATATAAATATAATATTATTGTTTATTAAAGTTGTTACACACGAACCACAAGACCTGCACTTTACGATCACAAAACACCTTCAAATTATTGCCCATATAAACACCATAACATAACATTTAAACTACTATGCTTTTCTAAAATTGCACATTCATTGTTTCCAAGAACAGATGCCAACCGCATCTCAATTAGTGACTGACAAATATAAATTATTAATATTAGGCATGGAAACCTTTAAGTTATCCGGCGAAATATCGCTTATGAATAATGTATTTTTAATCACCATTTCTTTTATATATAAACACAGTAGTGTGGCTAATCACCTCTCCATTTAATGGCCGGTTGATCAATCGCTATTTAGTGTGTTTATGTATTTAAATGGTGATTTAGGTTGTGTGTAATTAAAGTGCAATAAAATAGAAAGGCTTTCAACGGTATTGAGTTTAATTTGAGTAAACACGAATGAAGATAAAGGTAATAGTAAGTGTTTGTTTTGTTAGTATAATGTTTGCCGAAATGAAACACTACTCAAATACAATGTCTATCTAATTAGTCAATATGGCCGATTATTATATGTATTACTAATCCAATTACTATCATTCAAATGGAGTAGAATATCAGTCATCAAAGGACTATTGTTAAGAAAGTGTGTTCTTTCATATATTTTTATGAAAAATTAAATAAACATCCCCTGAAAATATTGTCGAGTGAACCAGTGGTGCCAATAATATTTTAAATGACTTCAAAAACATGGAAATAAAAGATTAATTTATCATCAAAGGTTTCGTATAACAGCTGATTGGGCCACTGTTTTTACCGCTCGTATTGTTTATCTGTCACTTGTCAATCTTTCTAATAACGCTTCACCATCTTTCACTTAATATGGTAAAGTCAATAAAATTTGCTTCATACATTTATCTTGTTACTCTCGGTGTGTCGGATTTTAGGGACGACAATGTTGCAGGTGGCCACAGCCCGCATATGTGTGAAGTATATGTATAATATGCGCATGTAGTAGTGCCGGTCATGTTCCAATATATGAAAAAAATAGACATGACACTTCTATGATATAAGATTATTTCTAAACACTAGTGATATAAAATTAGTGAAAAATCCAAAAAACAGTTGAAAATATATAAAATATTTTTTGGCATTCGGGTTAATAAGTTAGTTTCGGTTTGTTCAAATAATGAGCTCCCTAACTCAAGAGTTATCGATTCATGTAATTTATAGTGAAAATATTTATTAATCAGAGGATTAGGCGCTTGGCCACAAATATTGTGGTAATGGGTTCAAATCCGCTCAAATTGTTTTTTAAAAATTGATTTGATCGGTTATTAAGACTGGGAGATCGGAAATAATATTAACAAAATCCCGATCGATCGTCTCGATCCAGGTTTACTCTGATTTTATGTATTGTAAGGTAAATACTGATTTTTAAGTCAGTGACCTGTGTAACTAGTAATATGTAATTGGAGATAGTTAATGTGTGTTTATAATATTTTAAAAACATATATGATCACGTATTTTGTGTATTGTATGGCGAGCGTGCGGATAAGGCATGAAAGCGTTAAAAATTTATTACAGACGTGTCGTTCAGTAAGCTAATTTAAATTCAAAACGATAAATGTTATATTATGGGAGATGCGATATCTGCTTGGCTGGCTATAAATCTAAATATAATAATATCGAAAGCTAAAAACTCGATTAAAAAGCCACCGCGTATTGTTTTATAATATATGGAGAGTCTGTGCACGAAGATAAGCTCCAAGCGCCACACACATTTCGGACATATTTTAATGAAAAATCGAATTTTCATGCAAATCTGAAGAAACCACTACGAAAAATTACAACACAGCCATAAAACACATCCAATACTGTGGATAAACCAGGACAACGAAGACTTTTTACAAAGGTTATATATATTATACATGGAACAATTATAGAACAATTACTCTACACTAAATAATAAAAACTAATTAACATTTCTATTACAACAAAATAGTGAGCATCTAATCTTTATTGTTGGTTGGTTATTTTATAAAAAAATATTTCAGTTTATCTTAAGTTGTATTATATATTGCAAAAATAAAATATATTTTTTTTACCCATATGTTTTTATTGAAATTAACTTACAGTTTGGCTCATCTCATACTGGTAACCCTGTTTTTTCCGCTAATAATAATAAGCCGCTGTCAATACATATTATTAGTTTAAACGATACTTTTTAAATAAAATACAATACATTATTATTAATTATTTAAAAAATCGCCAATATATAATATGCCAATAATTATATGCAATCAACCTTATAAACTAATGCCGACAAATAAAATCAGTTAGATATTTAATTTTAATTTAATTTTATTAACTATTTATTACTGTAATATGTAATATTTATTACTGTCGAATTTGACAAATAAGGTTGGTTTAAATAATTAAAATTAAAATTTCCAAGCAATTGGGTATATTGCTTATAGAATTTTTATTATTAATAATTAATCACTTTGGACATGTCATCTGATGGAATTATGATTGACGAATTATTTAATTAATTTATTTATTAACAAATATTAACTATAAATAAAAAGTTGTTTGACGAAAACGTATTATTTGACAAACACATCTGTCAAATAAATTTGATCATCTAAAGGCTAAACAAATAAAAAAATATGATCAAAATAAACTAAATCCCAATCGATCATCTCGATTCAAGTAACACTGATATTAGAACACCGGACAAGTGAATGATAAATGTCAATATGACGGACCAAGTAGATGAGTTTGACAGAAGGAATAATCACTCAGAATCATCTGATTGGTCCGCCATATTGATATTGTACTTAGATGATATTATAAAGATTTAGGTGGTGTGAATATATAGTGAATACTTTATGGACAACTAGTGGTGGAAGTGATTCAATGGCAGATTCCAAAGCAATACACAATGTACTCGTCCTTCTATAATAAAGCCTATATACTATTATTATCATATATATGTATATATATATATTTCATTGTCTACTAAAAGCTGGTACGAAATCACAGCCATCTGTCATTCACGTATTCATACCATACAACTATCACTCTTTTTACACCATTCGTATATTACTAAAAATCAACCAGGTGGAAAATATCCCACTTTATAGATTGTAAACAATAAATAATCAATACTCCAGCTTTACACTCTACAGTTCAATTAGTCATATGAAAAAAAACAAACCCATGGATTGATAAATACCTGACTTAAATAGTCACAAGTCGATGGGTGATTAACCAAAAAATGTGAAACTGTCAATTTGTAGATATGTATTTGTGTTAATAAAACATTGAATTATAAATCCGAAAATCAACATTTTTATACCCCCTTTACTCTAACAGTTTCTGTTGGAGCTATGGTGTTTTTTATTAAATAAAAAAAATATATAAATCAGAGATTGACATTCCAAGTAAGCTTATTTTTACAGAATATAATTTTTAACATAATTTTGTAAAATGTACAAATACACATTTAACGAAATGAACATGAAAAAAACAGATTGAATATAATAAATGTTTCAAACTTTTTGATAGAGTAGACATTTTTTAGTAGACAAAAACGGTAAAATTCTACTTAAACGGTACAGTATCGATAATCACACCATCATTAATATCGAAAATCATTTGATAATATAAAAACAGACCCCTTTAAAGGATTTGTTCTTTTTTTTCTAATTTTAATACTTAGAAATTCGTTAATCTGTATGGTTTCGCTAATCCGACAGTTATCGGGAATATATTCTGATAGGCAATCAGCAGTACAGGACGCTATCCTAAAGCGTTATTACGATACCGCAGTCGTTATCAGGAAAAATAAATAATTACTTATAACTAAAAAGTAAGCTTAGGTTAGGTTAACTAGAAAGTAAGGTTAGGTTAAAAATAAATAAATTAATACCATATATTATTTTGTATACGCAGACATTTTATCACATTACTTAATTGTAGTTTTATTATTTGAAACACAGAAAGTAAAATATTACCCTCTACCGCATCTGCATTTTAGTATGAAAGATTTACAACTGAAAGTATTATAAAGTCCATTCGATGCAAGAGTGTATTGAGATTTATGACGACAGTATGTTTGTCCATTTGATGTATTTTGCCTGTAGTAAAATTAACATATAAAATGTGTAAAACTTTTCAGGCATCTGTCAACGATGTTGACTAAAACGACTCATGGGACGAATGAATGACTGAAACTTTGCCATCATCAAATGTGAAAAATACCGACATTGATCAACGACTTTTAATTATCTATTCATCAATGCTTCTGACACTCTCGTTTAAAATACTTACAAAACGGGGTGAGCGGGGGTGGTTTATTTTTAAAATTTTACAAGCGACCGTTTGCGATAATATTTTGTGAGGGGGGCAATTTCCAGCAATATTGAGAGTTGAACGGGCTTTTGATGTTGGTCGTGTAAAAGCCTCGTAAAGACCACGGGACATATTCCAATTATGCCTTTGGGACTTCAAAAAATAATATGCCATACTATAAAAATATTTCATATATAATAATTCCGACCACTGTTTAATTAACACAGAAAATATAATTGTATATGTTTGCTTTTGCCAATAATATTAAGTCCCGTCTCGGTCTGTTTACGGAGCAATTTAAAAAGTTATTTTTCACTTGGTTAGTTCTGCTTATCTTTCGAATCGTAAGAAGCCTCTCAAGGTTTCAGAAGCTCTTTGCCATCGTTCTTTGTTCCTAATGATGTAATATTGACTATTGCTTTTCTTACACAACTAACAATATCGTATTTAGTAGTTTATTAATTAATAGAAATTTATAAAAAAATACATAACAAGTATAATCCTCCTTCAATTCCTTATCCAATTATCTCTTCCATTCCTCTTTCCATTACATGAATAATCTCTATTCCACCAATTCTTCCACCTATAGGGCTTGTGCAGGAGCAATTTTATATGGAATCATATAAATGCTTTATTTTATATAATTATTACTAGAGTAAGCAAAAAATTAGTTGATTTGGTCGGTTATTACGACTGGGAGATCGGGAATAATATTAATAAAATCCCGATCGATCGTCTTGATCCAGGTTTACTCTGATTTCCTTTATTGTGAGGTAAATATTTATTATTAAGTCGGTGACCTGTGTAACTAGTAATTGTTAAGATCACCGATAAACAATAAATTGACACGTTGTTGTGTATAAAAAATATTCTCAAAAATACTCTGTCACAAAAAGCTCCTTGGTGGGTAAAATATAATAAAATTAAAATAAAAAATAATTTCTCTGTTTTTTTTTTAATATTTATGTTAACAAAAATAATGGTTTTTATTTCATACCGTTAAAAATCTCTCACGACCATTTATTTTAGATAAATAAATAAATAATTAATGCGTAGTTTATGTTGTGATATCGTTTAACTCTTTATAGGGCAATAGTTACTGATAATAGAACGAAATTAAATAATAAAAGAAATTATTACAGAGCTGGAATACGTCAAAACACTTCATTACACCCACTTTTACTAGGTCTGATTATTTTAATGAATGTAAATAGATTACTAAACAAATAAAATATTGAGAAAAGCGCCTTAAAGTTTCACGTCTCAAGTATAATAGAATCGAATTTATTATTGCGAGGCTCACGGCGATTTATTCATTATTTCACAGAGTGGGTATGAACGATATTCTGTAATAATGGCTGGGTTCAAGAAGTACTTGAAAATAGTTGAATAAGATAATAATAATGTAGTGTAAGTAAGAAAGTTATCGTATAAATTAGATTTTTCTTTGCATTTCTTCCTCAACGGGAAATATTCAACAAGACCAAGTTGTTCTTCGCCATCTTTAATTGGGTTTGCTTCTCTTCCATACAATGCAAATGTTACATTTATTAATTTAATACAAATGTGGGCATTATGAAAATGATATGTTATGTGGAGACAGTTTGTAGAGCCATATTGGATCGTCGTAAAATTGGAAAGTGTATAAAGTGAAGACAGAGGAGTCTTTCCTTCCTTTCAATTGAACAAATCTCAAACTGAATATATGGAAGTTATACTTTATTATATTTTATACCAAGATTTGAAAAGCGCGCTTGGGAAATTATAACCCCGTCATATTTCAACCCCAGCCAATATATTTAAATACTTTCAAGAATTGTATTAGTTTTAGCGATTTTTCATACTAGGGCATAATCGGGACTAAAGCGTCGTGTTTATGACACAAAATATTATTTAACAAGTTTGGTTTATCATGTGGATACAAATACTGCAGTCATGAGTTTGAATCCCGCTTAAGTAAAAAAAAATCATTTACTATGATTGGGAGATTGGGAATAGTATTAATAAAATCCTGATCGATCGTCTTGATCCAGGTTTACTCTGATTCCCTGTATTGTAAGGTAAATACTGATTATTAAGTCGGTGACCTGTGTAACTAGTAATAGTTAAGATCAACAGACAATGAATTAATAAGTTGTTTTATTTAAAAACCACTCTGGGCGTATTTAAATCAATTATATATAGCATCAAATTAATTATGTAATATATTTATTTATTAAAAACACATTTTCCGTGAATAACGTGAATAAAATGGTATCGTTTTACCCGTAAATTTCCATAGATCAATCTCAGTCTTGGTCAATTTTTCAAATCGACATTCCCGTTCGGAAAAACTCACAATACGAATGACGTGCTTTTACACAAAATCGACATAAGACTCGCCTTTATATTTACCATAAAATACTCTTTTTATACAAAGCGAAACATTAATCGGTAAGTGTGAGAAATTATTAAAAATACCATTTAAAATCTTAAGTATAAGTTAATATATAATAATAGAATTAATAGGTAATATGTACAAAAAATCTTTCCAATTAAGAGGTACTTTGTGTAAGGTTAAACTTTCAATCAGTGAGATGTTAAAATATCTATTAATTAATCTAGTTAAATATTTTAATTTATTGTTTATATCAGAGTAATAGCTCAGGGAACAATTTTATACCTGGCTACAAATACTGTGGTTATGGGTTAAAATCCCACAAGTAAAAAAATGATTTGATCGGTTATTATTACTGGGAGATCGGGAATAACATAAATAAAATCCCGATCGATCTTGATCCAGGTTTACTCTGATTTCCAGTATTGTTAGGTAAATACTGATTGTTAAGTCGGTAACCTGTGTAACTAGTAATAGTTAAGATCACCGACAAATAATGAATAAACATTGTTGTGTCTAAAATAAAAATAAAATGTGAAAGTCTTTTTTTAAGCCAAGGAATTGTAAATAAATAAGACTAAATATATTAATAAATTTTTATTATACATAAAACTAAATTCTATTGCATTCGCTTCGTTCCCAAGACAATTATTAAATTGGGCAGAGCCGCTCTGTCGGTTACCTGTGTAACTAGTAATAGTTAAGATCACCGACAGGTGAAAATTTGTATAATGCCTCTATATAAATAAATAAATAATTTCAAAGCCATAATACGAGACCGCCTCAGACTAGAGGTGTAAATAAGTCTAATAAAGTCTCTCTCTATATATCTAATGCCCACCAACCGTATGATTTTATTTTTATCTATTTTATTTATCGATTGTTTTCACATGAATTCTCATATGATTTCCACTGTATACGAGATTCAGTTCAGTCATTTTATAGAAAGTACACGTAAGGTAGAAATAGTAAGTATTAAGGCATTCTCGTGCGTGGCAGCCATTTGTAAAATAGTTCAAAGGCGACAGAGCGGCAAGCAAATCTTCATCGTCTTGAATACTGAAAGGATTTCTTTTATTCTAATACCACATGACTTGTATAAATAATACGTGTATTTATAAAGCATTATCTGTACTGCGAGACAAAGCTTTATATCCTATATTATTGAAGTTACCTTACAGATAAAACAGTATAGAAGAGTGGGAAAGGAAAAATAATGACTTTCACAAAGTCTTCCTCGGAAAGTGTCAAAGCAGAACACATATTATTATTACAACCATATCATATTATGAGATAATTATTTTCAAGGATTTTCAATTATATTAAAAGGTTTTTTTGAGACGATTTTTTACGATACGATAAGACCTTCTTTTCTCAGATTGGAGTTTTTCCAATTAGCCAGCATTACAGATTGAAAATATATATTTTCATATACAATAACATTAATCTGCTAGACCGGGTCTCAGGAGTATATTTTTTTTTAAAGGGCAATTTTGTATAAAATTGCATGTATTTATTTATTTAATGTCATACAATATATACGACATGTCTTTAAGTTAACTCTAAATATGTTAAAGACTTTCATGAAATGCCGACACGACTACCGAGTGATTTTTTATTATTAAAAATAAATAATAATTATTAAAATAATTTATTCAGGCAGTGAGTGAGTAAATGTTTTAAGTATCGTATGGCAACACGGCGTAGTTTGTTGATTCGTAATAAATAATTTGATTAATTCAACTGCCCATTCTGAATGATTTTCCTATATGTGGCAAAATTGGTGGAAAAGAGATCACCCAGGTGCGCAAATTAGTTTATCTATTTTTTCTGTGATAATATTTTGGCATATTTTTTTAAATTTCGCCTCATTTTTTTGGGTTATATGCATATACTTAAATTTTTATAGAGCAAATGTCAAACTTATGATATGCTTAGGTTCTTGCAGTGTGGCAAATTACAGTTTTTATCATTATAAGCTCACTTTTGAAAATACGAAACCTTTAGTTTTATCATTAAAAATCCATATTACAAGTGGATTATGTATATATATAAAAAAAACTTTGACGAAAAATATATTTTATAGAATATATGTACATAGATTTTACAGTAAATTATCATTTTTTTAATTAAAATTAACTTTGACTAATCTATTTTTCTGTGCTTAGAAAAATTATACTCTCATCACCAAAAATGTATTCTCATGGTAAATTTATCCATTGTAACAAAATATTGCTACTTATCAATTTCAATTTAGTTTTATAAACAACAAATTTAATATCATATCTATTTTTATAATATCAATAGTGTTGGAGGAATAATATTTCAATATTCAATTGTAATGATAATGGCATTGAATTTAGTTTTGTGAATATTGGCTATAGGCTCGTGTCCGAAATTGAATATCGTTAATATTCCAAAACGCCCTTTGAACTTTCATTTCAGAAAAGGCCCGTGAAGTTATTAATTTAGTAAAACTTAAACGAGTCGTTTGCGCGTCTACTTCAACCCTCTGTGACCTTCAATTTAAAATTGTTAAAAAATAAATATTATAATAAAAATAATACAATTTCGATAATTTAACAGGTGAGGCAGAAGAGCATTTTTTTTTTAAATATTTTATTAATATATGATGGAGTTATAATCCTTGAGAATGTTTCAGGGGAAATGAGGTGTCAAAAAATAATATTTTTCCACTAGTAATAATAATCGCTGTCATTCCATATTAATAAAATATAAAAATGAATCTAGCTTACAAGAGCCCAATCTATTTATTTAATAAAAATTTGAAACCATACATCCCTTAAAATATTATCAATAATAAAAATTACACTCTATTATATTTTATTCATAAATCTAAAAATTATTTAAAATCATAATTATTCAAATTGAAGGTTTGAAGTTGAGTCATGAAATTATTATAAATTTAATAAAATATTTATAATAAAGAAATAAATGTATTATAGATTTTGTAAAAAAAATACTAGTACCACAGAATAATGCTACTTTTTTGTGTTTAAATTTTATTTTTCTTATATTTTATTAAAAAAATGCCATATTTTGGTGGACTCCAGTCATATGCGAGTAAATTTATTGAAAACCTAATGCATAATAAATGGATATATATAATATATATTGAAGAATTAATTTAATGTTAGGTATTTTATTTTTTTAATGAAATATTCATATTGTGTAGGCAAGGAGATGTTATTATAATAATATCATATTTTTATGTGGATCATTTTCCTTATCCCTCCACTATATTATTTTTGAATAATATTTTAGAAATTTGGAGGCCGTTTCAATACGTTTGTTTTATTATAAGACAAAGGCTTTATGAATATTTCATGAAATAATTCTAAGAATGTGAATTTAGCATTTCCACAGTGGGTATTTATCGGCATTATTACCAATTATGCTTGAATCTTCATGTAAATAATATTTCGACAAAGGAAAATTCCTCGCAATATATTTTAAAATAAATTCGAGAAAGGTATTACTTTCATAAGCGAAACGGACATTGGACGAATGTTCGTTCTAACTTCTTAAACTACTTTTATCACTACTCTATTGTTTTACTTGTTCTTTATATTTTATTAGTATGTGGAGCTCACAAAGAATTATTGTTATTGAATGGAAAAAAATGTGTAATTTTTGAGAATTGAATCTCCTTCTTCGACGACAGGAGTTCCGATTGGTTTCCAAATGCACATTGGAGGAAAGATCATTTGTGGGAATTGAATTTTTCTCATAGTGATTGAAAATATAAGAAAGAATGCAGTAAGTAAGCCAACCGCAAATATTTCAAACCCACCAATATTATTATAAATTTAATATTCTACCGGCAAACAATCATATTTAATCAATTCTGTTTCGAAACACGTGGCATCATGAACCAGAATAAACATTCATTTGAATCAAATTAGTATAAGATTAATAACAATTTATTATAATAACATGGGATAGGGAGATTTATTTTTTCTATAAAAATAGACGTCACGCTATCGCTCGGTGGTGGTTGTAATAGATGAGAGATAATTATTCCAACTTGAAATAGGTTTGGACGCCAAACATTTTGCTTGGTATACGACCTTTGTATAAATTTCAACTGTTAATATTTTTTGATGTTCGGCTTGGTTTTTTTTAAAAGGAAAGTAATATTTTGAGCATTGATTTTATTTTTGCTTTTAAGTATTTTTTTATCAATTAAAAGATTTTTTTAATTTTAAATTTTAATTTAAAAAAATTACATTTTATATGCATTATTATTATGTACAAATATTTTGAAATAAATTTGATATTAGTATCATCAAAAACCTTGTCTATAGATTTTGGATATGTTTTAATTGTAATTATTTTTCCACGTGGTAAAACAGTACTTTATGTGTCAACTCTTTTGTATTTTGTATTAAAATTTTAACAGCTTACGATTAAATAAATCATTTAAAGCAGCGAATTAAGCATCTGATAGTTATAGGTTTAATATAAATTACTTGCCGGTCAAATATTACTATTTTAATAGTCCTATTTGTGGGTACACTACACTCTTTAGCCTATTATGTATATTATATTATACTGTTCCAGGGTCTGAAAGATAGAAATGCACAGTGTATCATTTTATTATTTGCATCCTTGTGGTTGAAAGTTGATAAAGAATAATATGCCCACTGCATTTTGAGAATATTTCTTGAATAATATTACACTTTTAAATATTATTTGATTCTCTGACAGTTTTTTCGATACATTGTGTTTAATGGAAACAGACTGCAGACTGAAAATTGTATTTGTTGTGTAAATACGTAATAAAGTTATTTGAGGTTGTATATAATAAACAAGCAAAGGGATGTAATATGAAGTCTACGATGACGGAAATGGTTTTCTCTTTGCCAATAAATAAACAACTATTCTGAAGATTTATTACGTCAGTGTCAGTAAACAGAGCCTAGAGGACCGCATTCTTTTTAGTGGATTAAATTGAAAATGTAACACAAGTTCCCAGCATACAACTAGAATTAGAAGGTTGCCGTTTATATATGAATCAGTTTGTCTATAAATATACTAGTGTGTAGAGGAAATAGTTTGGCAAACGGCGTATAAAGCGATACTCGAATATATTATTCAGAGGGTTGCTGTCTGAGCTACCGATACAACTACAACTACCTCAAATATTTTATCTTTTAATATGTGCCTGTGAAATTCCTTTGACACGTGGCGTTCACTTAATTCAGATATATTTATTTTTTCATATGGCTCAGGTAATTCTGGAGAATATTGCAATTTGTAGATGCATTGGGGTTGGATGTCTTAAGGAACAACCCGAAGCAATCTTCATTTGGTTTGCCATGCAAATTTTGTTTTGGCTCTCCTTTAGCAGCACAACGTATAACTACAAACATGTGCAAATTTAATTAATTAAATTATATATTTTCAGTATAGTGGATTAAAAAGACTGAAGAATTTATTACCTTTATTCTGACCTATTAAATGCATTATATATATAATTTTTAAATCAATTCAAAATAACATCTCTTCTAGCGACGACAGATAAATGGTTTTTAAAATTTATAAATGGTGACGTAATCGATCTGATACCACCGATATAATAGCTGTCCAAACCACTGCATGTACAAATATGAAGATGGCAGACCAAGTAGACGAGTCTGAGCGTTACCGCCGATAAGAATACCAACTGGACAACTGGATGTCTAAATATCAAGATGGCGGACCAAAATTACCTGCTCTTTTCTCTTGATATTTATCATCCACTTGTCCGGCCTTCTTATATCGGTGGTGTAGCTCTGTGAGTGTCAGTCAAACTCATCTACTTGGTTGGCCTTCTTAATATTTAAACATCCAGTTGTATGGCCTGCTAATATATCGGTGATGTGATTTCGACCATTAAGAAGAGTTTTGGCGCAATTTTATAATATTCAAATTTTGAAGATCTTTTTGGCGATCAAGCAAATTACTCAAGGTCACCAGTAGGGGGCTCTTTTTAATTTTATCTCAGGTATTAAATCCCTAGATTCACTGATGTGTAAATACTAAAGACTGCGGTGCATACGTGTAGTCTGTCTGTTAAACTAAAAACATGAATGGAGTCTTCTGAAATGGATGTAATTGTGATGCAAGTTTAGTAATACAGCCGTTTGGTGACTTCAGCGCCAAGATTAGAAACATTAATAGTATTTGGCTGGAGGTCTGACCGTTTTCCATTAGATAGTTCGTAGCTCAGTAGTGCCTTGCCTTGACTGTGTTTTAGTAATACTACTAAAGTCACTACTGCAACCATCCTACATAATGAAAGTTAACCGACACGTGGCCTATTCAACAACCAACATAACCTATGCTAATTGCCTGTCACTTACACCCTTATCTTTAATCAAATCACACTTTTAAAATATACAGGGAAAAATTACAATATTTATATACCATACGGCATAAGTTGCGTGGCTACAAATACTGTGGTTATGGGTTCAAATAATTTAAACAAAATGAAATAGCTCATTATACCACAACCTGATGCGAAAATCGAACCTGCTTCTCTCAAATACTGGACAAGTGCATATAATGGTATTTTTTCATACGTAAAATAAACACGTAGACTTTTATATAAATGTTGACTTGAATTAACTTTTTATTTTTTAGGGGTGGTAGGGGAGGTAGGGGAGGTAGGGGAGGGTATTTTAAGGTTTTTTTTTGTTTTTAATTTAAAATATTACGGATTTAACAGACACAATACTCACACAAAAAAGTCTAGTTCCAAGATAAATATATTTTTTCACGATACCCCCAAGTCTATCCTGTATATTTATTTATATACGCCCCTGTATATTTATTTAGAAATTTTAATTTTTTAATCACAACAACGTTGGATTATGGAAATGGATATTATATTTATTCATATTTAGTATGTGATAATGCTAATTATTTATACTTCCCAGGGGACGTTTTGAGATGGTTTGTACAATTTTTTTTAGATACAACAACTTGTTATTTAATTGTGTGTCGGTGATCTTAACTATTACTTGTTACACAGGTCATTGACTTAATAATCAGTATTTACCCTACAATACAGGAAATCAGAGTAAACCTGGATAAAGATAATTTTAATAATATTATTTCCGATCTCTCAGTCGTAACCGATCAATTTTAGATAAGGTGTTTCTTTAAAGTTGATCACATAGCGTGTGTTTAGAGCAGTCGCAGTAATATTGAAGTTAGACAGAAGCAGTTAAAGATGAGGTAGGTTTGCTTACATAGTAGTATTAAAGTTCCTTTAGTAAAGTTGTCGTGCACACTGAACAATGCATCCAGTTGTTGAATGGTCAAACCATGTTCCCCTTCATCCATATTCATTTTACAACAATACTATAACTAAGTTCGTATTATAATTACTTTGACTTCAATTAACATTCATTATAATATGCTCAACTCACCACCTTCGCGAATCTTTGTTACTCTTCGAATTAATAAATTATGTTTCGATTAGAAGATTACACATTCCCAAAATGTACAAAGTATTCCCCATACGCCGAGTGGGTAGAGAAAATTTAACTAAGCCAGCTGGAGATTTGCAAAAGTAGAAAAAAGCCTAGTTTACTCACATGGGACTAATTGAGATCCACTGGATTGTAAATGAGAAGAACTCATGTATGTAATGTTTGCATCACCGCCCTTTATTTTTTTATATTTGTAGAGCAAATATCAAACTTTAACATACTCTAAAGCAAGGAGATTTACCAAAGGACATGATTGATTACACCATGATCAGAAATTTCAGTATACGCCCTTATTCCACCCAGCCACTAAAGTATAATTCGAAACGCCATAGTATTGATTATGAGTGGTCTTACTAAAAGTTTACATTAAAATGCCTAAATATTTATTTTCAGAACCTGAGCTGAAAATAATAAGAGATAAAACGGGAGGATAACGGGATACGCCCCTTTTCCATAAAATCACTTTAAAATTAGCGAGGAGAAAAGGAGCGTATTAAATAACTTAAAAAAATAAACCCAAAAATTGTTACCAATGAAAATATTCATATTCATATATAAGATATCGATGATGTTTGATCAATTATCTCGAATCTGACAATTTCAGTATACGCCCTTATTCCACCTAGCCCCTCAATTACATAGTTTGAGTATGGTTAAAGCCACACAAGTTTTTATTATTAGGAATAAATATGACAGCGACTAACGGCTGTATTAAATTTAATAGTGTGTAATGAGTCGTGTAAAAACTAGTAGCATTGGTGCGTATACGAATAGAACTGAAGCTTGGTATATTGGTGTATACCAGCTCTATTCGTATACGCACCACATGCACCCTCTCTCATTATCCCTTAAAACATTCCCAACTATTAAAAGTTACTTTACTTTTTCTTAATAGACGATTGCTGAATACTTTTTAAGAAATTAATTTATAAAATGCATAACTAATTAAATAATAAATATTATTGTGAACGCATTTAATTAATGAATAGAACCGTGCAAGTTTAGGATTGCAGATTTGTATGTTTGTAATAGTAAGAAAATGACAAAGTGAGCATAGTTGTGTGGAATATTTAGTAGTGTTAGTTTGCAAATTAATTGTTCGGGCACAGTTAGTTGAACACTAATTACACAAACACAATATTCTATTTAACAAAAAACAGGCACATTTCGGCTGCAGGAATATATCCTTGATTAATATTTGTAATACAGAGCCGGACTGTTTTGTCCCATTTCTTGTATTAACAAAGCCCAACTCTCTCAATCAAATTATTCCGATTGTCAGCGAAATAACCCGCACATATACTGTCATTAATTATTATTGTGTATCCTTTGATTAGATTGTATCGATGTGATTTATGAAAATTATACTGTCATATCCAAAACACGATGTAATAGGCAAAATTCTGAAATTATAACGTCACGTACCGGACACGTACCGGCTACTTGTCGACGGCGTATCGGCTTTGTCAACGTTTTTTTTATATATATGTATATAAATACACACATAATATTGATGTATCATGCTGCAGTACCACTAGAGCATTACGGGAGATCCCAAGTCGCAGTGATTATAAAGGCACAATTCCATTAAATACATATAACCCTAGAAAAAATATAAAGGTATTGCAAATTTGATTATAAGAAACACAATCCTTAAAAGACTAATAAGAAGTAATGTGAATTAAACCAAAAATTATTGATAATTAGTTATATTACTTTAAGAAATAAAAATAAAAATATTCTTAATAAACCTAAATTTATTTCATAAACTTAACATAAACATAACAAGAATACTTACTAATTAGTCCGACTACGAAACTATAATTATATTATATTACAATAACACCAATCAGAGCCATTTGTGGTAAATTGAGTGACCTCTGCTTTTGGCATAAATATTCTTCAAATGTAAATATATATATATATATATATATATATATATATATATAGCATATATATATATATATATATATATATATATATATATACCAACAGAAGTGTGTCTTTTTAAAATTTGACATTTGATCTGCAAAATTAAGATTTTCAGTAATTAATTTTAATGGCAATGAAGTGACTTTTAACATCAATCATTAGGATATATTTTTTTATAAAAATATATACAATTTTTCAATGCGAATATAATGCTTGTAACGTTTGATCCAAACTGACTAATAGCAAAAGTTGAGTTCAAAACTGTTCTTGTTTGGTGCATGTTTCTCTATCCAACATCCATTTTGATTTTCCACTGGACAAACTATGTTTCAATATCAAATACACCAGTCGCATTCACATTTCATTACAAACAATGTTTTTATCAAAACAATCACAATAATAAATAATACTTTTTGTATATTGCCAGTATATAATAAAGGATAATGAGATGGTCAAACTTCTCCTTTCCGCGCAACAATTGCAATATTTTTACTAAACACTCTAATCAATTATATTAAATATTTTGTTAAAGCGGAAATGTTCAAACATTGAGAAAAATCATAACATAACAGTTAATGTAAAATATTATAACAACAAAATCAATTCCATTGGGGGACTCGGTGGAATAAGGACGTATATTAGATATCTAACGATGATACACAGTTAGTTTTCGATAGTTTCGAACATTTTTAGTATATTTACAAAAGTGATTTTACATAAAAAGGGCGTATCTCGTTTTCCGCCCTTATTCCACCCTGCCCTTTAATTTTAATAACAGGTTCTAAAAATAAATATAATAATAATAATTTTGAATGATGTTTTAGAAAGACCATTCATATTTCAAACTATAATTGCAAATGCAAAAAATGAAACAGTTTAAATCATTACATTAAAATCATTTTTTTAGAACCTTTTATTAAAATGGATGGGCTGGAATGGAATCGTATACTGAAATTGCCAATTCCGAGATAATCGATTAAAAATCATATATTAATTTTTTTTTAAAATGAGTTTATTTACAAAAGTGATTTTTATGGAAAAGGGCGTATCAAGTTATACGCCCTTATTCCATCCAGATCTGAAATTTTTATAATAAGGTCTTAAAATAAATATTTTGATTTTACAGTAATCATTTACTCTTAGCATTCTGGAACACTCATAATCATTAATTGCTATGCTGTTTTATACTACAATTGAGGAGCTGGGTGGATTAAGGGCGTATCATTAAAATGTCGGTCTTCATACAATCGAGTAAATCCTTATAGGTTTCTTTTGTATGATGAAGTATTGTCTTTTGTAAAAAAAATTTAATTTATTTAAAAATGTAATTTTAAGGCAAAGAGCGTGTCTAGCTATCCGCCTTTATTCCACCCAGCCCCTCAGGTGATCGAAAATGTAAAGCAATGTGATTTTTTTTAAATATTTTACACCCATCCTGTATGTAAAATTACTTAAAGGATATTTACAAAGGGTGACATTTAATTATCGACCAGCGACGCGCGGTTAGAAAATAACCTTTGAAGCTTGACTTTAACTCTTTTGTTATGTGTGCATGTTTAAAATGAACCAAGAATTTACACAAAATGTGTTGTTTACTGTACCAGAATTTAATACTGTCTGAATTTCCACAGTAATCTTAATTTTTCTGTTATTCAAAGCCGCGGCAATATTTTATTGTTTAAAAGCTTTGTGTTTAGGCAGGTGAAAAAATATGTCTGAATATGATTACGAAATGATTATTTTCATGCAAATGGCTTTTAGCATTTGAGTCCGGCGAGGCTTGTTGTAATAAATCTAGACTTCCTCGACAACACTCCTATGATACAATAATATTGTATGAAACAATAAAAAATATGCAAAACATCACGTCACAGCCACAAATTGTTCGGAACAAAGCTAATATTGTGATGTTTTCCACAACAAGTGCTTTGTCATCATCCATTACAATACAATATTATAATTAAATTACCAGAATATCCTTTTTCTGTACATAATAATCACATTATCGTGCAAGTTTTATGATTTAATCGCAAATTTATTTATAATGATTAATAATACCCATTTTTGTTTTTATAAGCTTGTAGTACTAAAAGTCCAAGTGGTGTTATTAAAACATTAAAAGAGATCAAAATATGTGAGACAAAAATGAATTTGTTACCAAAAGCTTCGTAACGCTGCTTTTACGGCTCATACTGATTATTTGTCACTTCGGTCATTCTATATATATATATATATATATATATATATATATATATATATATATATATAGTAGTATATATATATATATATATATATATATATATATATATATAAATATATTAATTTATTTAGGGTTTGGACCCCTCGTATTAATTGTGTGTTTTTTTGTTTATTTAAATTCATTTTTGTAAAATTTTTCAATAAAACTCAAAAACAATGGAGTGAAAGATAAATTTGCTACTAAAGGTTTCGTATGACAGTGCTGCTTTTACGGCTTGTACTGTTTATTTGTCACTTTTCGATCTTCCTAATAAAATTACACCGTCTTTCACTTAATATGGTAAAGTGCCTCATTAAAAGTTGTAAGGGAAATAATATGTAAACAAGTTACATTATCAATTCGGATGTTTTTATAAAAAAAAAATATTCTTGCTATCGAGTTTCGGAATATAGGGGCTACAATTTTGCAGGTGGCCACAGCCCGCTTATGTGTAGAATATATGTATAATATGCGCGTGTGGTAGTGCCAGCCATGTTCCATTGTATGATAACAATACGCTTGACACTTCTATAGCTTTAGGTTCATTGGCTTGGCCAAAACGAACGATGAACTGATCAATACTTTAAAATTAAGAAGCATCAAGGTGTTAGTTATTACTGATAAATAATATTATCCTGCACCTGAAACATTCCAATGTAAGGTAACAATGAGTAGTGGCTTTCTTGTCGAGTTTATTGAATAAATATTTGTCCATAAATAAACATACGCAGGTCATCAATAACTCAGCTGATTACTCGTGCGGCGATATTTCAGGATTGCAGGCATAATATTACAATATTGGAGTATATGGTATGGTTGTTTCTAAATAATTTACATATCGCAATCTATAACGGATATCCCTATACCACCCCGAGGGATGTAATGTAAGCCACTGCTGTCAGTTTTTTATAATGCAGACAAACCACCATAGCTGTTGTATGAAAAGCCTCGTTGTCTGTATTGTGTGATAGAAAGTGCAAAGTTCACACGTGTAGGGCGATACAATGATTGCGGTGCAAATTGCAAATAGCTTAAGGTAATATGGCAATTGGAGACACCGTGTATATAATGGCATAGTTTAGATAGGTCTTTGTCACGTCGGCCCTGAAACAGGGACTAAGTGTACTGGAAGATAACTTACGATCTAACTTTCCATCGTTTCCTATACGCTAACTTGTACTACTTGTTCTAGTTCCTCTGCTCCTTAACACGAAAGCCTTCCGGTATAAACTACAACCCTTTTACCACCATTGCCTTTTTCCGATTAATCTTCAGTCCTCCCATCTGCTAATTGCATGCCACAGCTACCTTTTATCTATAACTGCAACATATCACTATCAACTACATCCTGATGATTTTTTGTTTTCAAATTAAAACTGCAGTAGAGTATGCCAACTCTAGCACTACTAAATTAGTTATAATGATCTTAGGCCAAATACTTACTTGCATCTTCCTCTACTTTCGATCAAGAAAATAAAAAATCCTTTTTCATCGTCTGCTTTATCAATATATTGGCGACTTTTTCTTTTACTCTCATTGAAGTAATAGATTCCTAGGCATACGTCACCGTAAACGTACACCCTAAATACGATAGTAGAGATACTTACCTACACTTATGATCAATTTTTTGTTAGTTAATGCCTCGGGTGAGGCACTAATTAACAACAAACCGATCAAAAGTACAGCAAAGCAACTATGTGTGTACGTTTACAGCGACGCCGCCTAGGAATCCCAAGCTTTAGGCTTTCATTATTATTTGACTATAATATTTCACATATATTTATATTATTTATTTACTCTCCGAAGAGCTTTTTTATTTTTAGAAAGGGTCTTTTTGAGAGGGTTTTTTATACACAACAACGTGATAATTGTCTGTCGGTGATCTATTACTAGTTACACAGCCCACCGACAGAGCGGCTCTGCCCGACTTATCGCCTCAGTATTTACCTTACAATCCAGGAAATCAGAGTAAACCTGGATCAAGACGATCGATCGGGATTTTATTAATATTATTCCCGATCTCCCAGTCGTAATAACCGATCGAATCAATTTAAAAATTCTTGACTTGAGTGGGATTCGAACCTATGAGCACAGTATTAGTAGCCACGCGTCTTATCCCCTGAGCTATCACGCTGGTAATAATATCTTTATAAATATAGATAACTTGGGTTACAGTTAGTTAAGATAAAACTGCATATATAACTGAAAATCGTACTAATTAACAACAAACCGATTAAAAGTACAGCAAAGCAACTCTATTACCGTCTTTACGGTGTACTTTTACGGCGACGCACGCCTAGGAATCCCAAGCTTAAGAGTTATGTCTTATGTGTAGTGCGCCTTAGCCAATTTATTATCTTTAATATATTATAAGCTACGTTAAAATGGGGAGCATATTTTAAAATATCTGAATTCTTTGGTAACTGTATATCACTGCCCCCTTTTCAGAAAAAATATTACCCAATGCCCACTGGATTTTGTTTAAAAATTTTATAGCAACTAATAAGGGATATAAATATTATTGTATATGTGAAAAGAGGAATTAACGAGTAAGAATTCAATAGTGAATACCATACAAGATCTATAACTATTAGGCAGGCCGTATACGTTCAGTTATACCTATGAAGTTAAAAATGAACGAGGATGGGTTGAAGTGAGACTGTATAATTTGATTTTAACTAAGACTTAAACCCACCTACATGTTCAGTTACACCTTCGCAGGTATAATGAACGTGTGTTGTTGACTTTAGTATATCCTGAAATGATTTTTTTTTTAAATAAAACTAACGTTTGATATTATTATTTACAGAATATTTAAATAAATGAGTCTTTCACTTATGCGTACACATACTCTTATAAAATTTCAGTTATTTATTCAATGAGGTTTTGGTTTTTTGACATCCGCGTTTTAAATATCCCATTTATGAAGAAATATATCATTAATGTTATAAAGGTGAATGTGTCGGAAAGAATGAAAGATGAAGAGAGAGAGAGAGTATACTGATAGTAAAGGCCTTTAGGTCGGTGGCATCCGGCACATGCCGAAATCCGGTCCGGATTCTTGTCCGGAATACTTCAGGAACAACTCCGAAGCGGACCGGAATCGATCCGATGTACGTGAGAAAAGTGCCAAGCTACAAAGTTTCACACTGATTAGTCCAAAACTGGCTGGAAAAGTGTTCTAATTAATTCAAATTCATCACACATCCATATTAATGTAACCTAACTCACCTTCACACATCACTAGTAAATACTAAATTATTTATCTCATTCTTTATTGGGTTGATTCGTATAACATTTTCAAAATGTTACTATAAAATAAAAATAGGTATGGGTAATTTAAAAATCGATTTATTTTGTAGATATGTTATTGGCGTTTTGTGAGTACAGACAAGTCTTATTTTATTTCTCAATCAAAAGGAGCAGTCATTTTTTCAATAAGCTTCAACTTCTCTTTCATCATATTTTTCATCAAAACTGTTTTGTTTAGCTAGCATGACTGACAACTTTAATATAATATCGCCTTCATTGTCAATTAGATGTTTCTCCGAAATTATTCTCCTTGAATATTTGCTTTAAACGGTATTAAATAGTAATAAATGTGGACGGGTTTATTTTTATAAAATGGTTAGTTTATTGCACATGTGAAGTCTGATTAGTGCAGATTGAAAACAAGAGACAATATTATATTTATTTGGAAGTTATGATTAGTCCCCCTAATTGATGTTATTAGTGGTTAGTGGTGATATTTTTGGCTTTATCGATAATTCGACAAAGTTTTCCAACCGAAGTGGTATATTGTAGTCTGTCGGTCCGGTCGTGTGGTGTCTAATAATTCACCTTTTGCGTTGAATTATAAAACAATTTATCTAGATTATCCCCTTTGGCGAGATTAGCCGGTGTTTAAAGGTAGACACCTGCCTTTAAACCTGCGGAACTCTGCGCTGACAATCGGGAAATTGCATGAAAAATTGCCAATAAATCCAAACACAGGATTAAACAACCTCACAACAATAACGCGTTCCCTTTGGAAATTGTGATAATTAATAATTCACAGCGGCAAATATTGCGGCAGCGACAAAATGCAATTGAATTTACTATTACTGTGTAAGGCGTGGCACAGAAATGAGTGTATGTAGGTTCTTGTATCTTCGCCAATGAGAAAAATTTAAACCAACACGTGCACCAATCAGTGTCAAGCTCTCGTTCTCTCATTGGCGGAAATACACAAATGAGCATCAAAGAGCACCTACAAGCACTCATGTCTGTGACGCGCCTTAATTAGCATTGATTTTCCAGAAAAAATGTTAATAATTTTCCTTATTATGTGTTTGCCACTAATACAAATAATTATGATAAAGAAGATTATTTTAATTTTTACTACCAATAAAACTTCGAATATGTATTTATCTAGATTGTTCTCGAAGAGAACAAGATTTTTTTAGTAAAGTTTTTTATGTGAAATTGTGCAAAAAACTGCGAGTGTCGAAATTGTTAGTAATAAACGATTTGGATTTAAACTGATTGAGAATGTTTTAAGAAGATGTAAAGTATGTAACTATTATTTTGAATATTTTTTAACCTATTTAAAAATAGCCGAAATAAATATGGTTGCCATTAACAGATGAGCCAAATGGTATGATGAATTAATTAATTTAATAATATACTTCCCTTAAAATATTTTTAACTATTATACATTTGTCCACCTAGCATGTATTTTAAGAAAATCACTATTGGTTACATGTAAGCAAAATTATAATTAATTAATTTTAATGTATGTATAAGTATACTCGTACATTTTTTAAATATAAATTAATAAATATATTCTGTGTATAAATGTAGGGTTAAGGTGTAGAGTGTCCTGCGAAAGAAGACAAATTTGTTTTATTATATTTTTGATTTTATTAAGGATGTACATTAGTATTCATCCAGTGTCTGAGTGGAGACGGAGGGTGTTGGATTATACACTGCTTTTCATCAGCGATGACAAATGGGCACTGGGGGTGGAAAAAGAAAAATATATTCAGATGCTGGAGAAATTGCGATATTACGTGATCTGACCCTGTTCACCTCCATTGTCACACTATTCCTTTAAACTATTATCACTGACCACAATTTTAATAATAATTAATACTAATATGTATTATATATGTATGTATATACAATGGAGGGTTGTGGAAGTGTAGAGAAAGTCAGTGACAAAATGGCTATTATCAGATGAATACAACCCTCACTGGAAAGCCAGAAGATAAAACAGTCCACTGGGAACTTTACTGTCGACACTGATTTCATCTGAGGTTAAGTACTGAAAAAACCTAATACCGAGCACATGTGACTTTTCCATGCCAATAAAAAATAGCTACTCGGATAAATTATATAAAACTAACCGTTTTAAATTTAGTAAATCCAGGCAATTTGTTAAACATATATGATTATGTTACTACAAACATAAGTCTATTTTTTTTTCTTTCGGTCACAAAATTATGCCAGTGTCTATGTCAATCTCTTTCAAACTCTAGTCTACTCTATCATTCTGGTTGGATTTTCGTTTGATCTTATCACCAGTCACATGCAGTGCGCTTAAAGGCTTAGGTTTCCTAGACGTACGTCAC